>JBAMNC010001720.1:0-105632 GCA_037902135.1 Cetoscarus ocellatus | reverse complement strand
TTTTAAGCCAAATAAGGACAAATCCGTCTGCACCAGCATGTTTTTCGGCCTGTTTTACACCCAAAAAGTCATGTTTGAGCATATTTTTTTTCGGAGTCCAAGATGGAAAAAAAGTCATAGGTTAGCCTTAGTGTTTTTCAAATCCTGAGCTGAGACAAAAAGGCTCATAAGTCCATTTTTAAGCCAAATAGGACAAAACCGTCTGCACCAGCATGTTTTTCGGCCTGTTTTACACCCAAAAAGTCATGTTTGAGCATATTTTTTTTCGGAGCCAAGATGGAAAAAAGTCATAGGTTAGCCTTAGTGTTTTTTCAAATCCTGAGCTGAGACAAAAAGGCTCATAAGTCCATTTTTAAGCCAAATAAGACAAATCCGTCTGCACCAGCATGTTTTTCGGCCTGTTTTACACCCAAAAAGTCATGTTTGAGCATATTTTTTTTCGGAGTCCAAGATGGAAAAAAGTCATAGGTTAGCCTTAGTGTTTTTTCAAATCCTGAGCTGAGACAAAAAGGCTCATAAGTCCATTTTTAAGCCAAATAGGACAAAACCGTCTGCACCAGCATGTTTTTCGGCCTGTTTTACACCCAAAAAGTCATGTTTGAGCATATTTTTTTTCGGAGTCCAAGATGGAAAAAAAGTCATAGGTTAGCCTTAGTGTTTTTTCAAATCCTGAGCTGAGACAAAAAGGCTCATAAGTCCATTTCTAAGCCAAATAAGACAAATCCGTCTGCACCAGCATGTTTTTCGGCCTGTTTTACACCCAAAAAGTCATGTTTGAGCATATTTTTTTTCGGAGTCCAAGTTGGAAAAAAAGTCATAGGTTAGCCTTAGTGTTTTTTCAAATCCTGAGCTGAGACAAAAAGGCTCATAAGTCCATTTTTAAGCCAAATAGGACAAAACCGTCTGCACCAGCATGTTTTTCGGCCTGTTTTACACCCAAAAAGTCATGTTTGAGCATATTTTTTTTCGGAGCCAAGATGGAAAAAAGTCATAGGTTAGCCTTAGTGTTTTTTCAAATCCTGAGATGAGACAAAAAGACTCATAAGTCCATTTTTAAGCCAAATAAGACAAATCCGTCTGCACCAGCATGTTTTTCGGCCTGTTTTGCACCCAAAAAGTCATGTTTGAGCATATTTTTTTTCGGAGTCCAAGTTGGAAAAAAGTCATAGGTTAGCCTTAGTGTTTTTTCAAATCCTGAGCTGAGGACAAAAAGGCTCATAAGTCCATATTTAAGCCAAATAGGACAAAACCGTCTGCACCAGCATGTTTTTCGGCCTGTTTTACACCCAAAAAGTCATGTTTGAGCATATTTTTTTTCGGAGTCCAAGATGGAAAAAAGTCATAGGTTAGCCTTAGTGTTTTTTCAAATCCTGAGCTGAGACAAAAAGGCTCATAAGTCCATTTTCTAAGCCAAATAAGACAAATCCGTCTGCACCAGCATGTTTTTTCGGCCTGTTTTACACCCAAAAAGTCATGTTTGAGCATATTTTTTTTTCGGAGTCCAAGATGGAAAAAAAGTCATAGGTTAGCCTTAGTGTTTTTTCAAATCCTGAGCTGAGACAAAAAGGCTCATAAGTCCATTTTTAAGCCAAATAGGACAAAACCGTCTGCACCAGCATGTTTTTCGACCTGTTTTGCACCCAAAAAGTCATGTTTGAGCATATTTTTTTTCGGAGTCCAAGGTGGAAAAAAGTCATAGGTTAGCCTTAGTGTTTTTTCAAATCCTGAGCTTAGACAAAAAGGCTCATAAGTCCCATTTTTAAGCCAAATAGGACAAAACCGTCCGCACCAGCATGTTTTTCGGCCTGTTTTACACCCAAAAAGTCATGTATTGAGCATATTTTTTTTCGGAGTCCAAGATGGAAAAAAGTCATAGGTTAGCCTTAGTGTTTTTTCAAATCCTGAGCTGAGACAAAAAGGCTCATAAGTCCATTTTTAAGCCAAATAGGACAAAACCGTCTGCACCAGCATGTTTTTCGGCCTGTTTTACACCCAAAAAGTCATGTTTGAGCATATTTTTTTTCGGAGTCCAAGATGGAAAAAAGTCATAGGTTAGCCTTAGTGTTTTTTCAAATCCTGAGCTAAGACAAAAAGGCTCATAAGTCCATTTTTAAGCCAAATATGACACAACCGTCTGCACCAGCATGTTTTTCGGCCTGTTTTGCACCCAAAAAGTCATGTTTGAGCATTTTTTTTTTCGGAGTCCAAGATGGAAAAAAAGTCATAGGTTAGCCTTAGTGTTTTTTCAAATCCTGAGCTGAGACAAAAAGGCTCATAAGTCCATTTTTAAGCCAAATAGGACGAAACCGTCTGCACCAGCATGTTTTTTTGGCATGTTTTACACCCAAAAAGTCATGTTTGAGCTTTTTTTTTTCGGAGTCCAAGATGGAAAAAAGTCATAGGTTAGCCTTAGTGTTTTTTCAAATCCTGAGCTAAGACAAAAAGGCTCATAAGTCCATTTTTAAGCCAAATAGGACAAAATCGTCTGCACCAGCATGTTTTTCGGCCTGTTTTACACCCAAAAAAGTCATGTTTGAGCATATTTTTTTTGGAGTCCAAGATGGAAAAAAGTCATAGGTTAGCCTTAGTGTTTTTTCAAATCCTGAGCTGAGACAAAAAGGCTCATAAGTCCATTTTTAAGCCAAATCGGACGAAACCGTCTGCACCAGCATGTTTTTTTGGCATGTTTTACACCCAAAAAGTCATGTTTGAGCTTTTTTTTTTCGGAGTCCAAGATGGAAAAAAGTCATAGGTTAGCCTTAGTGTTTTTTCAAATCCTGAGCTAAGACAAAAAGGCTCATAAGTCCATTTTTAAGCCAAATAGGACAAAATTGTCTGCACCAGCATGTTTTTCGGCCTGTTTTACACCCAAAAAGTCATGTTTGAGCATATTTTTTTTGGCGTCCAAGATGGAAAAAAGTCATAGGTTAGCCTTAGTGTTTTTTCAAATCCTGAGCTGAGACAAAAAGGCTCATAAGTCCATTTTTAAGCCAAATAGGACAAAACCGTCCGCACCAGCATGTTTTTCGGCCTGTTTTACACCCAAAAAGTCATGTTTGAGCATATTTTTTTTCGGAGTCCTAGATGGAAAAAAGTCATAGGTTAGCCTTAGTGTTTTTTCAAATCCTGAGCTAAGACAAAAAGGCTCATAAGTCCATTTTTAAGCCAAATATGACACAACCGTCTGCACCAGCATGTTTTTCGGCCTGTTTTGCACCCAAAAAGTCATGTTTGAGCATTTTTTTTTTCGGAGTCCAAGATGGAAAAAAAGTCATAGGTTAGCCTTAGTGTTTTTTCAAATCCTGAGCTGAGACAAAATGACTCATAAGTCCATTTTTAAGCCAAATAGGACAAAACCGTCTGCACCAGCATGTTTTCTTGGCATGTTTTACACCCAAAAAGTCATGTTTGAGCTTTTTTTTTTTCGGAGTCCAAGATGGAAAAAAGTCATAGGTTAGCCTTAGTGTTTTTTCAAATCCTGAGCTAAGACAAAAAGGCTCATAAGTCCATTTTTAAGCCAAATAGGACAAAATCGTCTGCACCAGCATGTTTTTCGGCCTGTTTTACACCCAAAAAGTCATGTTTGAGCATATTTTTTTTGGAGTCCAAGATGGAAAAAAGTCATAGGTTAGCCTTAGTGTTTTTTCAAATCCTGAGCTGAGACAAAAAGGCTCATAAGTCCATTTTTAATCCAAATAGGACAGAACCGTCTGCACCAGCATGTTTTTCAGCCTGTTTTGCACCCAAAAAGTCATGTTTGAGCATATTTTTTTTCGGAGTCCAAGATGGAAAAAAGTCATAGGTTAGCCTTAGTGTTTTTTCACATCCTGAGCTGAGACAAAAAGGCTCATAAGTCCATTTTTAAGCCAAATAGGACAAAACCGTCTGCACCAGCATGTTTTTCGGCCTGTTTTGCACCCAAAAAGTCATGTTTGAGCATATTTTTTTTCGGAGTCCAAGATGGAAAAAAAGTCATAGGTTAGCCCTTAGTGTTTTTTCAAATCCTGAGCTGAGACAAAAAGGCTCATAAGTCCATTTCTAAGCCAAATCGGACAAAACCGTCTGCACCAGCATGTTTTTCGGCCTGTTTTACACCCAAAAAGTCATGTTTGAGCTTATTTTTTTGGAGTCCAAGATGGAAAAAAGTCATAGGTTAGCCTTAGTGTTTTTTCAAATCCTGAGCTGAGACAAAAAGGTTCATAAGTCCATTTTTAAGCCAAATAGGACAAAACCGTCTGCACCAGCATGTTTTTCGGACTGTTTTGCACCCAAAAAGTCATGTTTGAGCATATTTTTTTTCGGAGTCCAAGATGACAAAAACGTCATAGGTTAGCCTTAGTGTTTTTTCAAATCCTGAGCTGAGACAAAAAGGCTCATAAGTCCATTTTTAAGCCAAATAGGACAAAACCGTCTGCACCAGCATGTTCTTCGGCCTGTTTTACACCCAAAAAGTCATGTTTGAGCATATTTTTTTTCGGAGTCCAAGATGGAAAAAAGTCATAGGTTAGCCTTAGTGTTTTTTCAAATCCTGAGCTGAGACAAAAAGGCTCATAAGTCCATTTTTAATCCAAATAGGACAAAACCGTCTGCACCAGCATGTTTTTCGGCCTGTTTTACACCCAAAAAGTCATGTTTGAGCAGATTTTTTTTTCGGAGTCCAAGATGGAAAAAAGTCATAGGTTAGCCTTAGTGTTTTTTCAAATCCTGAGCTAAGACAAAAAGGCTCATAAGTCCATTTTTAAGCCAAATAGGACAAAACCGTCTGCACCAGCATGTTTTTCGGCCTGTTTTGCACCCAAAAAGTCATGTTTGTGCATATTTTTTTTCGGAGTCCAAGATGGAAAAGAAGTCATAGGTTAGCCTTAGTGTTTTTTCAAATCCTGAGCTGAGACAAAAAGGCTCATAAGTCCATTTTTAAGCCAAATAGGACAAAATCGTCTGCACCAGCATGTTTTTCGGCCTGTTTTACACCCAAAAAAGTCATGTTTGAGCATATTATTTTTGGAGTCCAAGATGGAAAAAAGTCATAGGATAGCCTTAGTGTTTTTTCAAATCCTGAGCTGAGACAAAAAGGCTCATAAGTCCATTTTTAAGCCAAATAGGACAAAATCGTCTGCACCAGCATGTTTTTCGGCCTGTTTTACACCCAAAAAGTCATGTTTGAGCATATTTTTTTTCGGAGTCCAAGATGGAAAAAAGTCATAGGTTAGCCTTAGTGTTTTTTCAAATCCTGAGCTGAGACAAAAAGGCTCATAAGTCCATTTTTAAGCCAAATAGGACAAAAACGTCTGCACCAGCATGTTTTTCGGCCTGTTTTGCACCCAAAAAGTCATGTTTGTGCATATTTTTTTTCGGAGTCCAAGATGGAAAAGAAGTCATAGGTTAGCCTTAGTGTTTTTTCAAATCCTGAGCTGAGACAACAAGGCTCATAAGTCCATTTTTAAGCCAAATAGGACCAAACTGTCTGCAGCAGCATGTTTTTCGGCCTGTTTTACACCCAAAAAGTCAAGTCAAGCCATTTTTAAGCCATATTTGTACATATGTATGTATACCTTTATACACACATAAATATATACACACATACATATATATACACATACATACTCCATAGAATTAGTAAATTCAGAACAAAAATGGATGTAAAATTTTTGACAAAATTGCTCTTTGGGCTTAATTACAACTTTTTCCAGGTCAATACAAAGTCCACCTTGACGAGCTCTCACAGTATTTACTCAAATCTATCACGAGGCAGATGCCTGACAAAACTTCCTCAGAGGTTTTCTAGTTAACACATTAACATATTTCTGAAAATATCTGTCTTTGACTCGACTGTGCTTTAATGGGTTCAGATTCAACATGCATTGCTGCTGGATGAAAAACAGTCCATTTGGATCAAATCTAGCAAAAACATGGCATCGAGGTAGATGGTCTGACCCAGCTAAACTAACACTGACGTAACATTTGGCCCTCTCCTGTCCTCAACTGTGACGCTTCTGCTCTGTCTCAAAATGTCTGTGAAAGAATTCATTATCAAGATAAGGTACCACATCCACACTGCTGTGTGTCCTCTGCTATAAAACCTCATCAGAGCTGAGCAGGAGGACAGTTTAGGGACGGCATCCAGACCAGCAGGAGGACACTGTGAGGACAGCATCCAGACCAGCAGAAGGACACTTTGGGGACAGCATCCAGACCAGCAGGAGCACACAGCAGGCTCAGCATCTAAACTCTGAGGTATGTAGGGTGAAGTTTGATTCTTCACTTCGTCTTCAGTGTCTCTGCTGCCTGTAAAATCTTTTTTTATTTAAAATATTCTGAATTTAACTCGTCACAGCTCCTTCATTCATTCCTGTATCAGTGTCTCATTGAATAAACTCACTTTGTGGTCAGCACAGGTCACTTAATTATTGTAAAGTCTTTCAGGAATGGTATGGATGTTACATTAAATCATCTTCTGTTAAATTTATTACATGTATCTATAACAGGTTTTCACACCTAAAGATGGAGGCCCTTTAATCTGACTGTAAACTCAAATGTATGAGCTCAGAAGGCAAAAAGGAACTAATTAATCAAACCTTCAAAATCTTAACAACTGTGTTTGAATGATATAATTATAACATTTTTTAACTGCTGTTATTGATATTATAATCATTCTACAAGATATATGTCAGCAGCAGTTAAATCAGAGTTGGACCAAGTTGCTTTGTTATAAGAGAAAAAAAATAAGACTGAAAATTATTCTTGATAGAAAGGATAGTTTCACTCCACTTCTGATATGTTTTAATGCTTGTTTTAAGGATTGACTCATAATGAATTTGACTGACAACACAATCGTCCAATCACCTGCTGAGTATGCTTTCTATGGGCTCTTTCAAAGATGAACAAATGAAATATATGGGATGGTCCATCTGGTGTGTCGGGTTAAATGGATAGGCTAACTTTCTTTTTTATGTGTTGCCTCACTCCCGAGTCCATGACAAACAGACAGACACCATTCTTTCAGGTTGGGAGGTTGGGTGGGGTTTTGTATTTTGTTTTGTATCCCCTGACTCTTATCTGCTACTGTTTTTGATTGTACAGCACTATGTCCTACATTTTTTGTATGAAAAGTGCTTTATAACTAAAGTTTGATTGACTGGTGTGTAAGTGTGGCTACAATAAACATTTGAGAGCAGCTCTGGAAAGCCAGAGCTATGCCCACTTTTTGAGTGAGCTGTGGTTAGACACACTAAAACACCCTGTTCTGAGCAGGGCTGAAACTGAGAGGTTGACAGGCATGCCAAATCTGTGATCAGAGTGAACATTCCTCTCTCCTCTAACTAAATGTTTCAGGGCAGGATGATCACGCTTCAGCAGAGATGGTTCCTCCTGGCCTCCACCGGCTTTCTCCTTCTTTCCATCATTCCTCCCACTGCAGCTGAAGTGATGGATTCAATACTGAACAACGACTGCACCACCTTTTTTCTCAACGAGTCTGCACCAGAGGTCCCAGGAATCTTGATGAAGGGCCAAACCCAGGACCAGTCTCGGTACAAACCCATCTGCCAGACATACGAGAATGAGAGACGGTTTGTGACGCTCTCTCTACGACACCAAGAACAGGATCCCTGTGTTCTCTGCCTACAAGTTCAGAGGCATGAACAGGGCTCGGCTGGGATACAAAGCCTGGAAGATTGAGCCGCAGGTTTGCTTACATTATTTTCTTCATGTGACAGTTATGCTGAGCTCAGACTGCATGATTATTTCTTTAATCTGTTTCATGTCAGATTGGAGACCACGGAGCTTAAACTGGAGGTGCAGTTTGTGTATCAAAAGTAGATTTACGCTTTATACCACAAAAGAAAAGGTAACAGTGTGCACAAATACAGACTGATGAGTTAGCATGTTGCTAACCAAGCCAGACATAAACAGTGAACACTGAGGCCAAACCTTAGAGCAGCCTTCGTCAAGCTGGTCCGTTGTGATCTAGCTGTGTTTGTGGGTTTGCGTGGGTCACTGGGTCCCTACTTAGGAGCAAATGTGTGAAGACGAATAATTACCTGACGGTTCATTTCTGTTTAACTTTCACTGACTTTTCCCTTTTTTTTCTCTTTGCAGCTTGAAGACAGAAACACCAACAACACGAGGGTGGACAGATACCATCACCAGGCAGGAGACAATGATTATACACACACTAGTACAGAATACAATAGGGGACACTTGTATCCATCCTTTCATGGATTTAGTGAAAGTGACAAACATTCGACATTTACCCTGACAAACATCGCCCCACAGGTTATTTCTTTCAATGGTGGCAGCTGGAACAAAATGGAGACATGCGTCCAGTGTGTCCTGCATAATTACTGCAAAAACAAAAAAACAGCGCTATTGAAGCTTTTGTTATTGTTGGGGCTCAGCCAAGCGGCAACAACAAGCTCAATAAGAGGGTCAATTGCTGATGTATTAGCCACTTCATATCCTTTATGTTTAATGGGTTATATAATCCAACATATAAATGTACAATAATGCAATAAATAAACTATTCTCTCTGGACTGACACAGTTAAAAAACAACAGGCCCTTTTGTTAGGGAATCAAATGTAGTTCCTCTTGTTTCAAGTAAGTGAGAAAACATGAGCAGACTGTGATAAAAACAGGAATAGCACAGTTTTAGCAGAGAAGGACCTTTGGCCTCTTAACAACTAAATCTATTTGTATTTGTCCTCTGGTATTGATGATAAGTTTGGAAACATGACAAAATCTGATATAAAAAGAAAAAACAATATCATGCCCTAAAATTGCTTTTTTATTAGTTAAAGAGATTTTATACCAAAAAATCATTTGACCTTGAATAGATTTATTTTAATTTTTTGACAAAATTGCCTTTGACAATGTTGTCAAAGACTGAGAAAGTTGAGGAATGCTCATCAAACACTTATTTGGAACATCCCACAGGTGAACAGGCTAATTGAGAACAGGTGGGTGCCATGATTGGGTATAAAAGCAGCTTCCCTGAAATGGTCAGTCATTCACAAACAAGGATGGGGCGAGGGCCACCACTTTGTGAACAAATGCGTGAGCAAATTGTCAAACAGTTTAAGAACAACATTTCTCAACGAGCTATTGCAAGGAATTTAGGGATTTCATCATCTAAGGTCCGTAATATCATCAAAAGGTTCAGAGAATCTGGAGAAATTACTGCACGTAGCAGCAAGGCCGAAAACCAACGTTGAATGCCCGTGACCTTCGATCCCTCAGGCGGTACTGCATCAAAAACCGGCATCACTGTGTAAAGGATATCACCACATGGGCTCAGGAACACTTCAGAAAACCACTGTCAGTAACTACAGTTCGTCGCTACATCTGTAAGTGCAAGTTAAAACTCTACTATGCAAAGCGAAAGCCATTTATCAACAACACCCAGAAACGCCGCCGGCTTCGCTGGGCCCGAGCTCATCTAAGATGGACTGATGCAAAGTGGAAAAGTGTTCTGTGGTCTGACGAGTCCACATTTCAAATTGTTTTTGGAAAGTGTGGTCGTCGTGTCCTCCGGACCAAAGAGGAAAAGAACCAGCCGGACTGTTATAGGCGCAAAGTTCAAAAGCCAGCATCTGTGATGGTATGGGGGTGTATTAGTGCCCAAGGCATGGGTAACTTACACATCTGTGAAGGCACCATTAATTCTGAAAGGTACATACAGGTTTCGGAGCAACATATGTTGCCATCCAAGCAACGTCTTTTTCATGGACGCCCCTGCTTATTTCAGCAAGACAATGCCAAGCCACATTCTGCACGTGTTACAACAGCGTGGCTTCGTAGTAAAAGAGTGCGGGTACTAGACTGGCCTGCCTGTAGTCCAGACCTGTCCCCCATTGAAAATGTGTGGCGCATTATGAAGCGTAAAATACGACAACGGAGACCCCGGACTGTTGAACAACTTAAGCTGTACATCAAGCAAGAATGGGAAAGAATTCCACCCGAAAAGCTTCAAAAATTGGTCTCCTCAGTTCCCAAACGTTTACTGAGTGTTGTTAAAAGGAAAGGCGATGTAACACAGTGGTAAAAATGCCCCTGTGCCAACTTTTTTGCAATGTGTTGCTGCCATTAAATTCTAAGTTGATGATTATTTGCAAAAGAAAATAAAGTTTCTCAGTTCGTACATTAAATATTTTGTCTTTGCAGTGTATTCAATTGAATATAAGTTGAAAATGATTTGCAAATCATTGTATTCTGTTTTTATTTACGATTTACACAACGTGCCAACTTCACTGGTTTTGGGTTTTGTACAATAATGCAATAAATAAACTATTCTCTCTGGACTGACACGGTTAAAAAACAACAGGCCCTTTTGTTAGGGAATCAAATGTAGTTCCTCTTGTTTCATGTAAGTGAGAAAACATGAGCAGACTGTGATAAAAACAGGAATAGCACAGTTTTAGCAGAGAAGGACCTTTGGCCTCTTAACAACTAAATCTATTTGTATTTGTCCTCTGGTATTGATGATAAGTTTGGAAACATGACAAAATCTGATATAAAAAAAAATATATATCATGCCCTAAAATTGCTTTTTTATTAGTTAAAGAGATTTTATACCAAAAAATCATTTGACCTTGAATAGATTTATTTTAATCAACTCAAAGGGTCTAATTTTGGATTCTGAGTTAAGTCTCTCTTGAATTTTTGGCTTTTTTGTCAAAAGTTTTTTTTCCCTGTAATTTTATGACATAGTTCACTAAAAATTCAGTCAGAATTCCAGTGAATGTATTATTTTTTTACATCAATAATTCATGGGGTTTCCCCTTTAAAGTTTGGTGTCATGTAGAAATATTGTGGGTTGTTTTTTTTTTGTTTTTTTTCACCAATTTATGACTTTATCAACTCAATCCAGAGGTTCTTGGTTCCTAAAAAATTACAGCTTTTAAAATCTAACAAATTGTCATTCCTCTTTCAAATATATAAGACTTTTGGAAGTCAAAAAATGGATGGATGTATGATAGATGGACAGATGGATGACAGGCTGTATGTATAGCTGGTTTGATGGACAAACTGAAGAGTATTATGAAAACAGTTCAGTGTATTTGTTCACAACCTCTTGAATAATTGAAGATCAGCCCTTTATCCTTAAATATTTTTTTTTAGCATTTTTTACAAGAATGGATGTATGATTGAAGGATGAGGGAATTAATGGATGTATGGATGGATGGACACTTGAATTTGATTGGACATTTTGAACAAACAGACATTAGCCTATAAACCTTGATTGGATTTTTATTTCATCAATTTATTCAAGGATGGAAGTGACCAATAACTGCTGAAAATAAAGAGATCCTGACCAAAGTTTACATGGATAAAAGTGTGAGAGTATCTGGTTATATTAATCTGCTAGAGCAATAATAAAATGAAGTATCAAACTTCATTAGGTATACCCACTTCACTGCTTAATGCATAAAGCAAAAGGGGTCCAACCTGATACCAGTAAGGTGTACCTAATAAAATGGCCTGTAAGCAAAGACACAGTAATTCAAACAATTGAAGTGCCAGCAAAAGTTCAAGGCTTGATGTTCACGGTGCAGCTCCCCTTCACATCCCTGAAGGAGCTGCAGTCAAAGTCCGCCACCACGGTCTTCAGCCCGGCCTTGTACGGGATCGTTGTAATCCGGAGTCTCAGGTTGGCAAAGGGGTCCAACTCCCTGGTGTTCCTGAAAACAAAGATGTCCATCAGTAAGGATTTTGTCAGGATTGCACTTTGTCCTTTGTGTTTGGGTTTTTAAACTGATAACCAGGTCCCTACCCCTCTACGTAGTCTGATTTGAAGAGACCACATCCAATGACAGTCAGGGAGCAGTTCCTCAGCTTCACGTTGAGGGGGTTTGTAAATTCCACCTCCATTGTCATTGGCTGGAACACACGAGCTCCATTCAGGATCTGAAACAAACAGAGCATCAGACAGTCTGCCTCACATTTTAAACGTGCTCATTCACACTTTAGCAACGGCACAATGGAGTCTGTAAGAAATGATGCTCAGTTTCTCGTCTTTGGTCCAGATTAAAATAAACTCACTGGTAAACTCATGAAAACCACCTTACTGAGACCAGCATGGACCCCCTTTTGCCTCCAGAACTCTTCTTGGTGTCATAGATTCAACAAGGTTCCTCAACTCAACACATCAGCGTAACATCCATGATGACAATCTCCCGTACACCACATTGTAAAGGTGCTCTATGAGATTGAGATCTGGTGACTGTGGAGGCCACTGAACTAATCATCATGTTGAAGAAACCAGTTTGAGATGATCTGAGCTTTGGAGATGGAGCTGCTGGAAGTCTCCATCAGAAGATAGTCCACTGTGGTCATAAAGGGATGGACATGGTCAGCAACAGCACTCAGGTTGGCTGTGGGTTTTTACGCTCAGTCAAGGGGCCCAAAGTGTGCCAAGAAAGAATCTCCCCACACCTTTACACCACCAGCAACCTGGACTGTTTTCTGCATACCTTGGTTTTATGATTTGTTTTGTTTCCTCTGGTTATCACAGAAATCGGTTCATTAAACTCAGAACATCTCCAATCGAGCTTTACATTTCATTCAAAGGAAAGCGAGCTTTGACAAATATTCAGTATATTCTAAATAAACATAATCAGGCAAATGCTGTTCTTGTTGTTCTAGGGCTCTACCAACCTTAATGGTGATGGGCGGGTCGTCCAGTGCGATGTCAGTCTCTGCCTCGTAGATGTCGTCTTCCTGCCGTATGTCAAAGGCCACAGCTGAAACCTTGATGCTGTCACAGCTCACCATGTACTTACTGTAGAGTGAGGCCGAGATCTGAACAGGTACGACCAGAACTGTGGGGTAGAAAGAGTCAGGAACTGAACCCAACATCAGATAAAGTCCGAACTCGGAACAACAACAAGAATATTCTATCCTGAGATTGAAAAAATATCTTCAGCAGTAAGTTTTGGGCTGTATTATGTCAAAGTATTAAAGAAAATCCACAGACCTTGTCCAGCGAGCAGGCTCTTCTCCTGGACCGTGCTCTGGATGTTGTTGGCTGGTCTGCCGTTGTACCTCATGGCCTGAGCGTTGATCCGGATGGACATCGTCTTGTTTGTGCGATCTTTGTTTACCAGCTTCAGATTCAGCTTTATGTCCTGTCCATTTAAAAACTTGGGCTCCTGAAAAAGGTAAGTGCTTAAATAAAAAGACTAGAAAGAACTCGAACCTCCGCCAAGGTAGCTCAGATATTACTGTTACATCTATAAGCAATAGTTCCAGGATAAAGTTACCATCATAATATGATTCTTGACCCTGAAAACCCACACCTAGCACTAAGAATCGTGTTGATATCATTATTAGTTAGACAGCTATTGAGCAAAAGTGAATGTTTGCTCATGGCGGTTATCTGGATCACCACCAAAATTTAATATTTTTTTAGTTGGGCCGTTACCAACATCTCCTGAAAATTTAAGCAAAATCTGTCCAGTAATTTTTGTGTAATCTTGCTTACAAACAAACCGACAAACAAACAGACAGAGACAAATAATCAAACAAACAGAAAAACAAGCAGACAGACAACAAAACAAAGACAATCAAACAATCAAACATACAAACAGACAGACAATTAAACAAACAGACAATCAAACAATCAAACAAACAGACGGACAAAAACATAACCTCCTTGGTGGAGGTGGAGCAGCCAAGGGGACGATGGATCAAGGCAGACATCCAGCGGAGTTTGATTCCCACACCATATCTCAACGTAATCAATGTAACATAATGCAAGAAAAAATAAAAAACAAGCACACTGAAGAGTTTATCTGATGACTGTAGGCAGAGGCAGGCTAACACTACCCATTGATTCCCAGTATATGAGCTAAGCTAATCAGAAGTGGGTGAGCTCTGCCTGTCCCTTCCTTGTTACTGCACGCACAGTGGAAAGACTGGTGTCTATCTGCTTGTCATGGACTCAGGAGTGAGGCAAGACTTGTGAGCTGGCAAGCCTAGTGCAGATTGTAGATGTTAGAATGAATGCAAACTTGTGCTGGCCTTACCAATTAACCAAGTCGACCAGACATGATCTTGTGGGGAAGGGATCCCAAAAAGTTTAGGGGTGCTATATGAAAAACTTGAGTTTTTTGAACATCAATGATTGTGAACATACTTTGAATAAATGAACCTGAGATAAGACAAATTATGGGCTCTTTTAGTTTTAGTTTGAATTTAAAAACATTTCCAAAATATATAAGCACATCCTTCTAACTGTGTGACAGTCCTGGTGATGATTCTGTTATTCTTCCTGCCCGTTACAGGAATGATCCATGAGGGATATCACATGAAAACCACCACACTGTAGATACTGGCACATCAAATATTGATCCACAAGGATATTTCTAATAAAATCAACAAAATGTCATCTATACCTCATCAAAAGTCATCTCCAACTTCCATGGTTCATCTTGGCTGCCTCCCTCATCATCATCATCTGAGTTCAGCCTGTTCAGAGCCCGTTTGAAGGATGCTCGCTCCTTTTCACTTCCTGTTAGGAGAACACAAATCGCTTAGTGAAAGAAAACAGAAACATTTTGGATTACTCATTAAGGAACAGTAAAGGCAACAGAAAACAAAAATCTGATGGACAATTACTTATACCTGAATTCCTTGAATGCCTGATTAAAAACTGGATTTTGGCAGATCCAGCTGCACTGCAGGGTTAAATGAAGAACTAGTTGGATTCAGATTCAGACTAAAACTCGTAGTGTTTACCTTCTCTGTGCTTGTAGTTGTTTGTGATGTCGTCTCTCACATCGTAGCCAACAGCCTTGGTGGAGATTTTCTGGCCGACTGTTGTGGTGTCGGAGTGCATCTTCCGCTTTAAACCTTGAGAATTGACCTGAAAGACAATCAGACCAAAGAAAGATCATTAATACATGTAAGTAGAGACAGAAGTAGAGACAGACACAATGAGAATTTATGTTGTACCTCCAAAATCTAAAAACCTTAACCTTCTGTCAGAATGGTTGTGAGGTGAAGTCTGATGGATGTTCCTTGGAGTATTTTAAGATACTGCATACACAAGAAACTCTGACCACAGGACATGACCTAGACCTTTAACCAATGAGCTCCAAAGTCTAAAAACTCATCCTCAAGTGAGTATAAACATCACTACCAAGTTTGAAGGATATCCCCTGGAAAGTTCATGAGTAGTTTTCAATACAAAATGATGGCCTCTGTTTCCTGAGATGATGATTATAAAACTCTCTAATCACCAATTTTTCCTCTAACTTCTCCTAAAATCTGCTTTACAATCAAAATCAGACATCTGACTCTATTTCAGTCACGAAACAGTGAAGCCCTGAAGGACTGCTCAGCCAGTTTTTTTAGAGACAGTGTTTTTAAATATCAGAGGATAGTTCAGATTCTGTTCTTCCTCTGTCTCCTTTATTACGACATATTGTAGGAGTCCTTCAAGAGCACTGACCATCCACCTGACGATGTCAGCGTTGACCTCAGCAAAGACAAACGGCACGTCGTACTTGAGGTCAGCGTCACCCTGGAGGATAGCGGTGACTGGGGCTGGACCGCAGCAGAACGAACCTGAGAGGACAAAACACAACGTTGGACTATTTATAGAGCTGTGCAGGAATGAGTCCTAAAACCAGGGGAGAGTCAGCATTTAAGTCCTTTCTGCTCATATTTTTAGATACAGTCCTAAAATAATGTCTGTGATTAACATTCAGAAAAATGAACATTTGATTTTTCTTTTTGTAGGTCAAAAAAATGACACTTTGCACCTAAAGTTTGGCAGCCTCAGTTCAGGGGTGAAGTTGGTTTGGTTTTCTTTCACACTGCTCTTTGTCATGTGGACCAAAGTCTACCAAATATTGCAGAATAGAGCCACGTTGCCTGTGGTTGTGGTTGTAATGGTAGTTTTGTTCCCACCATTCGACCTACTGTTGCACTACGACCTGAAAAAATACAATCAGCTTTGAGCAAACATGTTGTTTTGTTTGAGCTCAGAAGTTTCTTTGCCATGAAATAAAGATAAAGCTGAGTTTTGACTGCATCAGGTGGCACTTAAATATTGACTTGAGTGATGAGGAAAAATATTCTGCACAGAAGTGTGGACATTAATCTGTTATGAGGACTAGGGGCTGGCATTCACACCCATCACAAACCAAACTCCAAGACCACCCGGTTTCAGGCGGACCTAAAGTCATGTGTGCTTTATCGACCAAACTTTCCAAACAGCGAACCACAGTTTACATGACGCTTGGCGGGAAAGTGCCCCTAAAGGATGGCTGCTAACAAACTGCTAGCAATGACTACAAAAATGGCTGAGGATCCTGATGTAATCATTACCTTCACCAAGGAGGTTATGTTTTTGCCGGCATTTATCTGTCTGTCTGTTTGTTTGTCTGTGTTTAAATAAACTTGAAAAGCTCTGAACGGATTTGGATGAAATTTTCAGGAATTGTCGGAAATGGGATATGGAAGAACTGATTAAATCTTGGGGGTGACCAGGATCACCATCTGGATCCAGAAATTTTAAAGGATTCTTTAACAGTGGGAGATAGGACCATTTTCGGCATTTGTGCATATAACTCCACAAAAACCTACCTTGGTGGAGGTTTGCGCTCTCTGAATGCTTTCTAGTTACTTATACTTTTTAATAATTAATCATCATACATGCACGATTTCCACAGCCATGGGCACCAACATCTACAGGTCATTTTATTTAGAGGAATATTCTGTAACAAGAAACTACAACATGACATTATTCATGGAAAATGTGGGAGCTGCTTTAAGTCAAATCACCATGTTGTGGTTCCATTATAGCTTTTTGCTAACACTGATGATGTTTTTAGGTTTATCATGATGAACGAAACCTGTAAGTTTTATGAGCTGTTGTTCTCCATAGGCATTGGTATCAGTGATGTTTCAAAAACACCGCAAATAATCCCACAGGTTTTCAGTCGAGATAACCAGCACCATGCTAACTTTTGGGTTAGCCTACAAAAATCATCTATTTTGACAGACCTCACATAGAAAATTCACCCTTTACTCAAGGAGTGCCCTTTTCTTTATCATACATTTCTGAAGACTACATTCAAAACACATTTTATTCACCTTCACTAAGCTCCTGTGGTGTAGGGTCCAGGACTTGCCAGCCGTCATACTTGTCTCCCCGTTTGAGGTCTGGTCGTCTCATCCATCCCTCCACCCACACGTGGAAGTTCCTGCATCAAACAGGTTTAGAAAGACGCTCAGTTAAAGGACTTTAGATTAGATTAGATTAGATTAGATAGAACTTTGGTATTCCTTCAGGAAAATCAAGATTCCAGAAGCACTGTACAGTAAACAGGGTAAAAAAAAAGAGCACAGGATATTAAAAACAATTTGCATATATCAATAAAATATATAAATAAAGAAAAATAAAAACAAAAATAAAAATATGGCTACTGGCTGGCTACTGCTCCTTCCCATCCTCTGTCTTCCTGTTACTCCTTTATCCTCCCGAGTGAGGAGTTGTACAGTCTGATGGCCTGAGAGACAAAAGAGTCTTTTGACTTCATCACAGAGAGGTTGGTTGGCTCGTAGAGTACTGAAAACTGTGTCCATAGTAGGGAAGCATGATATTGGATTTTTCCGGATATCCAATATGGCGATATTTTTTAAGTCATCATTGCTGATACTGATACTGATATTTCTGGTCATTGAGGCTCTGCACTTCAAAAGAATGGACTTGTTTCTTTCAGTGTTACAGTATATTTTTGCAAGGAACAGATGTAAAACACAAAAAACAGCATTAACTCTTGAAACCCTAGATTTTTAAATGTACCCATGTGGTCATGAGAAGGTGCATCAATACCGATACCAATATCAAACCAACAATACTGTGCATCCCTAGTCCATAGTGCCCGCACAATAGTTCCGCTGTTTTCACAGCCTAGTTCAGCTGGCCAAAAGTGTGCCAAAAAAAAAAAAATTCTGCTCCTACCATCTTCTGTTGTCCAATTTTAGGGAGTTTGAGTGATTTGCAGCCTCAGTTTCCTGTTCTTAGCCAAAAGGAGTGGCACCAGATGTGGTCCTCTGCTGCTGTAGCGTCAAGATTCAACATGTTTAGTCCAGAAATGATCTTCTGCATACCTTGGTTGCAATGCTGTTCCTTTCTCTCTGCTCTCTTTAAACTCCACGAATGGTTGTATCTGAAAATCTCATTAAATCATCAAAATATTCAGACCCACCTGCTGGGCACATTGGAAGTCACTTAAATCTCTCTTCCTCCTCGTTCTGATGCTCATTTGACCATCAGCAGGCAGTCTTGACTGTATCTATGTGCCTGAATGCATTGAGCAGCTGCCCTGTGGTTGGTTGATTAGTTTTTTGGGTTAATGAGCATTAGGTGTGGCTATTAAACCTCTATGACAGGTGTATCTGTTTAATTTCTGGTCATGTTTACCCCTCAAAAGAAGGCTCCACCTTGAAGTCTGGCTCCATCTCTGGCCCACTGAAACTCACCAGATGCTGTCCTGACTCTCCGAGGATCGAATCCCAAAGTCGTCGTAGTACTCGTCAATAGTGAGGCTGCAGTTTGTGTCGTGAGCTGACTGGAAGTTTGTGACCACTCGACAAGGAATCCCCAAGAACCGCATCACTGGAATCACAAACACATTTCAAACATGACCGTTGAGTTATTATGAGGTCCATATGACGGTGACGCTCGTTCATACCTGTGCACATGACACCGGCAAACACCCAGCACTGTCCGTATTTGACCGGGTGGCAGTTGTTCTGATACCAGCGCTGAAGGATGCTAACGCTGCCGATCCAATGCGTGGGTCGTACTCCATCATCGTAGTCACCAGACCAGCGCCCTGTTAACACGCCTCGATCGCCATTACTGTTGATCTGATGATGAAAAAGAATTATGGAAATTTTTATGGTTGAAATACAAACATCTCAGCACGTCTTTTCCAGAGTTTGGTTTTCACCATGTAAGGTGGAGGTATGAGTGAATCATTTTGACCTAAAGACGGTCTAGTCCTACCATGGCGCTGACCACACGGCCCACGTAGATGGGGTTACAGCGAGCAGACACGTCGCCGGCTGGGTCTCTGGTGTGTTTGGGGTTGATGTCCAACATCTTCAGACAAATGTCCACCATTTCTTCTTCAAACTGGACAGGACGACACATGACAAGGCCTTAGCATACCATTAACTTCTTAAATTAGTTTTAGTTACAGTCTTTTGCTTGAAAATATCTTTTAGTTTCAGTCATAATTTAGTCATCTAAATTGGTTTGATCTTAGTCTAGTTTTAGTTGATGAAATTTCACTATATTTTAGTCGATGAAATCTACTGTAAATTTAGCTGACTAAAATATGAAGTGTAAAGGGTAAGGCATTTTTTATGTTCCCTTGAATTTCTGAAGTCATGTTTTACACTTGGATAAAATGAAGCATCTAATAATCCCTTTATTGAATGCTAGTAAAGTCTGAATGTATAAATGAACAGAAACAAAGTTGAACGTTTGTGTGAAATGCAGTCACCTTTATTTAGGCCACCTGGCAGACCATCTCAGTTACAATACCAGAACTGACAACAAAAGGTGAGCCTGCTCTACATGAATATATCACTTCATAAAGAGAGGAGCTCTGATTGGATCACTCCACAACTTATCCCACCACCACCAAGCTAAGACAGCTGTGATTGGATATCCCTCTTAAGTCATCCAACCTTTCCACAACCAAAGTAGCTGTGATTGGATGTATTCCTAACTTGTCCCTACTTTCTACATGACCAAATTAGCTCTGATTGGATTAAGTCTCTGTCAGACATTTTAGTCTAGTGTTTATTTGTTGATGAAAATGTCAGTTAATTTAGTTTTAGTTTTTGTCCTTGTATACTTGCTTTTATTAGTTACTGTCTCATTTTCATCAGGGGAAAAAAGGATGTTGACGAAAACTATGACGGAAATAAATAGTCAACAAAATTAACACTGCAAGTGGATAAACAGCACAAAATTAAGGATATTTAAGGGGCAACACCTTTCTAAACACATCAGCATCCATCTGCTGACTGGGCTACATCAGTGACTGATGCGAGGCTAAGTTTAGTCAAACAGAAACTAAGGCTACTTCACACTACAGGTCTTAATGCTCAGTTCTGATTTTTTTTCACCTGGTTGTTCACATTATAATTTGAATATAAATATAAAGATTCAGAATGAACCATCTACGGCCCAGACATTATCTTTAAAAACATCGTCACTGACATTTTGAGGACTTTTGTTGAATAAAACTCAGCAACGAACACATTCAAGTGGGCTGCCATGTTGAATGTTTTGATTGTGACACACATGCTGACAGTGTGGGCTTTCATTGGTCGGATGTGGGCATCCTGGATGGGTTTTTTTTTTTTTTTTTTTTAAATAAACCTTTGACGGAAAAAATGAAAGATGCGATTACGCTTAGAAGACGTACGATATGGTGTGAAAGGCTGTAGTTTGCAGTGAATTCTACTGTTCCCAAACCCATGATCATTTAATGCCAGGCTCAAACCTTCTACTTCAAAAAATTGCTACTTTTTAGGGAATGAAAAAAAGCTCCCCTCCTGAAAGAATGCCGTATTGTCCTGATTACAAGTCTTTTTTTTTGTACTTTAAGTTGGTTAAAAGTTTATACAGCCCCTCACCAACGTGGAAGGTGTTTCTGAAAAAACGTACTTTCCTCACCAACAAAATAAAGTCCTTGAGTGAAACTGATGCTTTTAATTTTCCAGACTAGAGTCAATTTTCTACAGTAAAGCCCACATCTGACCGATGAAAGCACTCGTTGGTAGAAAGTCACCACCATGAGCACAGCACCCTCGGCCTCACCTGTCCAAAGGCCCAGGCCATGGGACGGGGAAAACCAGAGGTCCCGTAGTAGATGACCCCCTGTTCATTAATGACGTACTCCTGTCTCTCCTTCTCGTCGGGAAGATACACCCAGTCATCTACAAACAAACAAACGAAGTACGACGGTTGAAGGTCGATCCCTCACCATTCCTGTGAAGTTCTAGAAGGATCAGATTACAGGTGGACTTTATGATGGACTGAGTTTTTGCTCCACTGACCTGAGCACCAGGGGTTGAAGAGCACCACCAGAGTCCCGACGGTTTTCTTGTCACTCTCCGTCCTCACAGACAGTGAATATCTCCCCACAGGAGCATCGACCGACGGCGTCACGGACAGGGTCACGACCCCCCGCTGCAGGTTGGAGCTCCGGTCGATGCTGTACTTCCATATCGCCTTGGCATCACTGGAGTACATCGGGGAGGGGTTACCAAACTGTGAACGTGTCCCGAGCTTCTCCGATGGAGCAGAGCCTAGGGAGGAGGAGATGAAAACTGTTGAGGAAGAGTCCCTCTTGTGTTCAAACTGCAGAGACAGGTGCAGGAAAAAGGACTGGACTCCTAAATTAAAAAGGCAGGATTCTGAGATTTAAGTCAAAGTTCTGGAGGAAAAGGCAGATTTATAAATCTCAGATTTCTTATTTTATTTTCTTCAAAATTCTGATTTTAAATCTTGGAATTCATTTCTTTTCCAGAAACCTGAAATCTATCATCTAACCGTAATCTTAGAGTTCAAACTGTTACCTCAATTCAGACTTTAACCCCAGGATTCAGGCTTTAAGCTCGTAACTCAGACTTCAATCTTAAAATTCCGGCTTTGTTCTAAGAAATCTGTTTGCCTCAGAATTCTGGGTTTAATCTCAGTATCAAGACTTTTGAATACAAGAATTACAACTGCAATCTCAGAGTATTTTTTTTTTCTTTTTTTCAGAATCCTGAATTTATTCCCAGGATTTTGACTTTAATCTAAAACTCTGATGTTAACCTCAGAATTCTGGGTTAAATCCCAGAATTCAGACGGAATCTCAGATTTCTAACTTTTATCTCAGAAATCTGACGTTTTTCTCAGAGTACTATTTTTTTCCTTTACTCAGAATCCAAATTTTAACCCCAGAATTCCAACTTTAATCTTAAAATCTGACTTAATCACATAAATGTTATTTGATCACAGAATTAAGATTTTCTTTTCTTTTTTTCAGAATTCTCATCTTAGTCTTAGAATTCCAAATTTATTCCCAGGATTTTGACTCTAATCAGGATTCTGGGTTTGATCTCAGAATTCTGACTTTTATCCTAAAATTCCAACTTAAATCCCAGAATTCAGACTTTTATCTCAGAGTTCTAACTTTTATCCCAAAAATTTGACTTTTCACTTACTTCCTATTTTCAGAATTCTAATTTTAGCCACTGAATTCCAACTTTAACCCAGGATTCTGACTTTTATCTCAAAATCTGACATTTACCTCTTAATTCCAATTTTTTTCTCCCAGAATTCTGGCTTAATCTCAGTTATGATTTTTTTCTAAGAATTATGGCGCAGTCTCAGAATTTAAATTTAATTTCAGAATTCAGACTTTTTCATAGACTTTAAAAGAAGCTTAATATTAAAAACAAACTCCTGCGGCCCCTTTTCGTCTTTCCTTCTCTTGAGTGTGATGATCCAGCTTTTTACGACCATGGAAACATGCTTGATTTGTACAGACCTTATGAGGGACAGGGTCAAAGTTCAACATAAGACCACAGGATGAAGAAAACAGTTCATACACTCCTGCGGAGTAAACAAACCACCTGAATATCAGACTACATTCACTCATGATCAGACTCTTTCAGCTTTAGGAGTCTTAGCTTGACCTTCAGTTTGTGGTCTGATGAAGAGTTTTTGATAACTCATGAAACACACAAACTAAACTATAACGAGTGGTAAAAACAGTCTCAGACACATGAACGTACCGGTCTCCACTGTGAGGACGAGGACGTCGTAGCTGTTGAAAGCTTGGGTCATCTCCAGGGTCAGGAGGAAGGATTGACCCCGCCTCACTATCAGCTGATTGGACGTGATTTCATCCGTGTGATGGGCCCTATTGTTGGCCTCACAGTGGAGCTCCACTTTCTTGATCACTACATCAGAAAAAAACACAAATTAGAAAGAGGAAAATAAAGTTATGATCAATATGTTTGATTAATTGGTCAGGTATTCGCTTTAGAACGGAGGAGCTCCAGAACCAGAACAATCAGATCTCATCAATTCCAGAGTTTAAGCGGTTCTTTTTAGTAAAACAGAATAAAAATGGCTTCAACAAACGTCTTACCTGCTTGTGTAGACTTTGACCTGCATTTAAAGAAGATTTGATGATCTTGGATAATTAAGGCGTCATAATTAAGAGGGCACTTGCAGGAATTGTTCCAATCTTACAGAAATATTCATCACTATCAGGAACAAATCTAACATTTTTTTGTTTTGTTTTGCCATTGGTCAACTTCCATGTTTATAAAGTTTTAACCAAATTAAAGTAAAAAAAAAAAAATTCTAGTCTGGACAAAACAGCATTTAATGTCCTAAAAAAGTAACAATATTATATATTATACATTTATATTTAACATTTATATTTATATTAAGCATTTACGTGTGACATTTAATATTTACATTTAACTTTTTAAGATATTTCTAAGATGACAAATATTGCTGTAAAAGGTCAGCAGAAAAAAATCACATGGTTTTTGTACATGGTTTGAAGCTAAATTTGACAAAATGTTGCTGTTTTTTTAGCATGAGCTGCTTTGCAAAAAACACCCCATAATGTAAAGACTTTACAACAAGGTGCAACTTCTCAGCATCTTCTATTCATGAAATGACCACCACAGCCAAACATGTGGGTAGTGCCCATATCACCCTTTCCCCTGAAAGACCCTACAGTTCCTCAGTAAAATAAGGATGAGGAATCGGTCTTCCTGGGGTGTTGTCTTCCTGGGATGCCCCACTTCCCGGTCTGTCTTCGTCTTCACCAGTCTCATGGTCCTCAGTTTGGAAATAATACCAGGAAACTCTGTGCACCAGAACACCAGTTGAGGAGATTTTGACCCATTTTTTTCAGGCGCTACCTGCACGTTAATGTGTGTTGATCATTTCACAAACCCAGATCTTTACAAGTTGAACTTCGTTGTAAAGGTGAACAATCATGATTTTCAAGGATATAAAAAAAAAAAATACCAATTTTTATTAATAATTAGAATAAATAATCATTCAAATAATAATTCCTAACTTCTTTTTAGGAGTATATACAAGGAGGCAGCAACATGTCTGTCCAGCTGTAATTTCACAGGTTGGCATTTGTAGCTGAAGATAAACATCTTATCTTTCACCTCGAGTGTGTTTATGGGTTAAAGGTGATCAGACCTGAAAATCAGCATGTTTGACATTTTTGGTGTCTCCCTGGCCTAATCTCCAATAAAATACACTTCACTGAATTAAAACATTAGCAGTCTGAGAGAAAGCTGAAAGCCAGAGCCTTTACTCAGACGCTTTTTCATATTTTTTTCAATGATTGTTTTCCCAATGTAGTGTAGTGATTATTCAAAAAAAAATCAAAACTTTGCAAGCTCTTTCAAGATCAAATCAAAGCACTTTTTAAGCACTTTCAAGGATCAGTTTTAAAGTTTTCCAGCAGCTTATAGCTTTGTTAAATCACTTGCATTCACAGATTTTCACAATAAAACAGGTGATAATTTTCTACACAAGTGACTGAAATTGAAACAAAATCCTCATAAGAATGAACATTTTTAAGGTATTTTAGGTAATGATAGTAATTTTACAGCGTTGCAAGACTCTTTTGAACTGCTCTTTTAAGTGAACAATGAGAACCAATTTGCAGTTGCGAGTAAACCGTTCATTTGAGAGTCACTCTTAAATGCAAACTGCCTGCAAATTTGTAAAATAGTATGAGTAAAATAGTTGATACAACAGCTCCTGGGTCAGTCAGGAGTGCTACAATTTGGTGATCACGTGATTATGTTGTCCGAAATTGCGATTTCAATCTGAAAACAATAAATCTTTCAGCCCTGCATGGAGATATGGACCAACTCCTCTGAGGGATGACTCAGAGCCTTGTTGGATTTGAAGAATGAAGGAGCTCTGAAGGCGAAAGAAGGTCCAACCAAGGTGTGCCTAATAAAGTGGCCCAACCTGTTTTATTGCTGTCACTCAGACAGCCTTTTATCACCACTTAAGCTCAAACAAACCCTTAATATTTGCAGTTATAACACTGGAGAAGCAGAATAGAGACAGCACTACAATCATTCTAAGTATGAATCATAAAGACTTACTCCTGGCCATCTCCACAGCGTTCACAGTGAGCCCTCGTCTGTCTGCGCTCCGTTCAACTCTGCAGTCCAGCCTTTCATTTATAGCTTATCTTTACTTCCTCATTAAGATAAAATACCTAAAATTCCTCTTTTGAGCACGCCATCACATCCATGGATCGCTGAGAGGCATGATCAGAATTCACCTTTCACTCCACAGAAAGTGCTGGGTATTGTCATATTTACCAAACAGATTAAAATCTGTTATCAATTATCTGCAGCCTCCATGTTAACCTGACGCCCTTATTCTAGATTACACTATCTGATGATGCTTCACTATTACTGGACGAGGTCAGAGAGTTCACATCTGCTGTTGGAGAAGCTTTGCAGAATAATTTCGAGGTCAAATATCATTCCCATGATTGATTTATTTTAATATACGGTTGTCAAAAATGATACAGTTTTGAATGAAGGGACAGTGATAATGTGACATCATCCATTTTTTATTATCAAGACGACTCAAATATAAAAAAAATCAGAGCTAGTTCCCGACCAATGAAGTCTCTTCATCACTAATAGATGTCAAACAAAAGGAGTGACTCCACGTGAACTCTCCACTGATTCAATAAGTGATTTTTGATGGAGATTCATCCATCATGACTGATTTGACATGTATTCCTCTCTTTAAGTTCATGTTGGAAGCAAAGTCATAAAATATCAAAAATAAACTGTAAAGTAGATCCAACATGAGCAGCAGCATTAGTTTTTTCACCCCCACTCCAGCCGTGCTCCCATTGGTGAATGAGCAGACTCCAGCTGTTGCAAAGCTCAATCACTTCCATGTGATTGAGGCCGTCAGCACTGATTCTCCGAATGAGGGGCCAACATGGTGAGTGCAGCTGCCATGACCGTTGGGCACAGCTGGTTGGTCGATCTGTCAGTTTGATGGAGGGGCGTCGCCCTCGAGACAGTCGCTGATCCTGAGGCAGAGCTGAGCGAATGTCGGGCGCTCTTCTGGTCTCTGAGAACAAGAAAACACAAAGATGGAGGATTGGACTCTGGGACACTTTAACCACAGAAACAAGAGGCTTCTTTAAAAATAACCAGTCACTCAAATATCATATATAAAGAGAAAAGTGTTCGGGGATTTGTACATTGTACAATGAAAACAACAGGGGACCCAAAATTGAACCCTGTGGGATGCCACTCCTCAAGCACAATGAATAGACCAACTCCCTGACAATGTGCTAGAGTATTATCCTAAGATAAAGATAAAATTCAAAAATGTCTTCTGAAGCCTATTTGGGAGGTTCCAAATCAATCAATAATCTTTAATAGAATAGGACCAGATCATAACAAATGTTTCTCAATAGGCTTCACAACCAAGCAAGTCAATGCCAAACTCTTCCTTTGTATTTTATTTAAGTAATTTCTGCCACTTATTTTTGCAGCATATTTGAAAAAAAGTGACTATCAAGCAGAAATAATGAAAATAAATGCTAAGATCTAAAACCAAATAAAAGAGAATTATAAAACACAAACATTTACAGAGACTTTATTAAAACACAGGACAAATTGTAATAATAGAAATTTAAAGACAACTAAAGGAAATACAAACACATAAAAACAGGGACCACACAACTCTCATGCCGAGTTAAAGCCAATGGGTTAAAGTACCTTATAAGACCAGACTTAAAAAAAGCTGACAATGGGTCAACTTCTTTAAAATTCAAAAGCGGACAATATTAAATGTATTTCATTATTCACAGAGAAACATTAAAATCTCGTGTGCATGTGTTCATCACAGACTGGATTTCAGGCACTTATCTGAAACTGGTATTCTAAATCCTATTTCCTTTTGGGTTTGAGAACCAGAAAGGGCTAAACTCACGTCTGTGTTTTTGGACTCATCTCTGCTCCGCTCTGTTAGTACATTAATTAGATTATTTTCAATACCCGCTAAAATTTGAAAATTCCCCAAAAAAACACCACAGAATTTTAAAGGTCCCATATTTTGCTCCTTTTCTGCAGTTGAACATAGATCCTTGATTTCTTCATTAAACGTTAGTGACATGCTTTGGTCCAAAAAGCCTATGAATAAAGCACTCTTTCGACGCTCACATAACCGCTCTGTTCAGATCAGCTGGTTTTGAGGGCGGTCGCCTTCAAAAGCGGCCAACTCAGAAACATACAACGGGGACTTAACGTTACAGTCCTCAAAACACATGAACTGCAAATTCATGCCAGTTACCAGATAACAGCAAAGCTCGTTTCCCTCAAACACCACAGGCTAACGCACAACATGCTAACCTCGGCCTAGTCATCGTAGTGAGACACAGCTGCAACTTAGCCTCCCTAAATGGAGGGGTAATGGGTGGGTAAAGGACTGATTATATTCAGCCAACGGTTAAACTTCTCTAGCCTAATGGAAGAATGCTCATTCATTGAAGTTGATCCGACTTTCAACAAGTAACATGAACACTGACGAACATGTTGTGAAGTTACCTCTGGTTATCCAAAAATGTGTTCAAAAGCCTTAAAAAAGTGATTTTTGCATATGTCCCCTTTAACACTTAGGCCACGTTTACATGACAACAATTTCACCAGAAACGAAAAGGTTTTTCCTTTGCATTTTCAAAAACGATTTCTTAAAACTATATATTGTTGTATGCTTTTGTCATTTCATTCTGTTTTATCTTGTGAAGCACTTTGGGTTGCATTTTTCCATGTATGAAAAGTGCTATATAAATAAAGTTTATTGTTGTTGTTGTTCCTGGTATGCGCGCGCAGCCTTCATGTGAAAGAGTACTGTGCATGCAGTGATGTCAGCGTTTCACCCTGAAATCACGTCTACACGAAGCCGGGCACCGATACGTTTTCAAAACTCTCCACTCTGGACCCTGGTTTCAAAAGTTTGCAGATTAAGGCACTCTGGTCTCATGTAAACGGGAGGTGAAAATGCAATGAAAACCCCCCGTTTTCGGCTGCAAACATTGTCGTTACACCACCATACTTAAATGTAGAGCCCCGTGGCTTCTAATTATAATGATCACCTTCACCATGAAACATTTTGAAATCATCAAGCATTCGAATCATTTCATCATCATCCTCTTTTAAACAACTAAATGTTGTCGCAGATCTAAAAGCACACAAATGATGCAAGTGGTCCCAACATGTTGAGGCATTAAGTTGTAAATTACCTGATTTAATCTGAAAAATGGGAACTGAATTAAAATTTAACATGAAGAGATTTCTCCTCTCAGCTCTTACCTGCTTCCAACACTCCTGCATGATGTCAAAGATGTCTGGCGTGGCCAGTTTAGGCCTGAAGAGTCTGTAACCATTGTTGACCATGGTGACCACCTCTTTGTTCTCACGCTGCTCAAACGGCGTGGAACCCTCCGAGAACACCTCCCACATTAACACACCTGAGAAAACAAAGACATTAACTAAGGAGGAATGAAAGGATGAAGAGCTCTGGAGATCTTCTGGTCAGAGTTTACCCACCGAAAGACCAAACGTCAGACTTGCTGCTGAACCTGCCGAAGTTGAAGACTTCAGGAGGAGACCACTTCACAGGGAACTTAGTACCTGCGGAGCTGGCGTACTGGTCATCCAACACATACCTAAAAAACACACATCATTTAAGAAAAGGCTCAAAGTTCATTAGCGGTCCATCGTGGCGGTTGAGCTTGGACTGAATCTTCACCTGGCCATGCCAAAGTCAGACACCTTCACCACCAGAGAGTCGTTCACCAGACAGTTCCTGGCAGCCTGCAGCAGAGAGGTAGGGTATTCAGTTCTGCTGATACGTGGAAAGATGGAGCCATGCTCCACCAACTTTCTATCACACCATCCAACATCCACTGACATTGGGCGGGAGGCAGGGTACCAGTCACCAGCCAATCGCAAGGCCACATAAAGACACAGACAACCACTCCCCCTCACACTCATACCTAAGGCAATTTGGAGACACCAGTCAATCTAATGAGCATGTTTTTGGTCTGTGGGAGGAAGCCGGAGTGCCTGACAGGCCTGTGCTCAAAATATCAATGCCGCAATATAGCATCATGCACTCCTTGGGGATACGTGTATCGGATTAGAGAATCGATATGGCCTGAATGTTTTGACAGTTGTTGTCAATGCACTTTGGGTGATGTTAGCAATGGCACAGTTCAAAGCAGAGGCCAAACTACATGATGAAGTACAGGCTCCAAATTTTAACTTAGGTCTACCATCTTTGGAGACCTGCATTTAAGTTTCTTAAGTTGTAGAATCATTTGAAACTCATCCTTGTCCTTTTTCTTCTTGCTATAACAAATAAAACTTGTTGGGAATTCTGTTAAAAGCGAAGAACACTGAACAGTCCTGCCTGGCCCGCCCGGGGATCAAACTGGCGACCTTCTTGCTGTGAGGCACACGCACTACCTGCTGCACCACCGTGCTGCCCCTTACAGACCATGAGAAACCCAATTCATCCAGAGTGGTGGACTAAGCAGTATTTACCAGGTCTCTGTGGATGAAGCCGTGGGCCTCCAGGTGCTCCATCCCTGAGCAGACGTCCTGACAGATACTGAGCTGCGACCCCTGGCTGAGGGTGCCCCGCCTCTGCAAGAGGAAGGCCAGCAGAGAGCCGAGCGGCATGAACTCCGTGACAATGTAGATGGGCTTCTCCTGGCTGCAAACCCCGTACAGCTGTACCAGGTTCCGATGGGAGAGTCTCCTGGAGACAGATGGAGATGAGGAGGAACATCAGATCTGAAACATGATTTATCATCAACCCCCATCATCCCCTCCCCCTCCTTACATCATGACCTTGGCCTCCTCGATGAAGTCCTCCTCATACATGGCGCCCTCTTTGATGGCCTTGATGGCCACTTTGTGCTGAGCCCTCCACTTTCCCAACCTCACCTGGCCAAACTGCCCGCTGCCCAGCTCCTTCATGAAGGTCAGCTCACTGCGGTTGATCTCCCACTTCTCTGCAGGGACGGGGAAATGAGAAGGAGAGGGTTAGAAGATGGTGGACACATTAAATCAGGTAAAAAAATAAATAAAATCAAACTCACCGTAGCTGAAACCAGCAGTGGATGGAGCACACTTGTCCTTGTCCCCTACAGGGTACCGCAACCTGGCAGCAAGACCTAAAACAAGAAGATAAAACACACTTAAGAGGCATTTGGACCACATGTACAACAATCGCAGGGCTGCATGGTTGTTAACGTACGACCACAAATGCCTGCAAACTTCAGATCAACCTTGGAGCAGCAAAGCCATGTGTTTTTATTGTGTTGTTTTCTTCACTTGGCTTCAGAAGCAGATCCAGTTAATGTGGCTCAGCACCACAGGATGCTCTGCAGAACACTGTGGACACAGACCCCATACAGTGAGTCCAGGACGACTTCTGGTTCGACCAATGAGAGGACTGTGTTCAGGCTGAGGGCTCAACCTCCTGATGTCTCAGGTCAATCCACACTTAGATCGTTTGGCTTGACTTGTTGTGGTACACGTAGACGCTCCGTGTTTATTTGAACCTATATGAACAGTCGATCCCAGTTTTGGTACAAACAACGGCACCAAGCTCTCCGAAAAGAGATGATCTCAGCTCGCTTCCAATTGGCCCCTAGAGTTTGAAGTGAGGACATATTCAGCCCCGACACAACCAGGGGGACGAGTTAACTCATCACACCGCTGTAGAAGTTTAGGCAGCAGCAGTAGAGATAATAACTGAATTAGAGCAACCAGGTAACAAAGCTGATAAACCTAATAACAATATTTTGATCCAACAGAGTCACTTCTGTGCTCGGGCATGACATAGGCTACATGAAATATCAACGAGCAAAAAAAAAAAAACTTGAGTTGTGTAAAAATATGTAGATTGTTGACGAGGTTTTGGGGATTCTGGCACAGTTTACTGAAGTGATTGTGTTTTTATGCAAAAGAACCAACATTAATGTATTTTGTCAAACTTAGACATTAAACCTTTAGAGCTTTACTCTCTTTTTTATCACATGGAGGTTTTTCTTATTGTTTGGTTTTTTTGTGTTTTTTTATATTTGTTTTTTTTTGTCTTGTATTGTTTTGTGTGATTGTTTTTATAGTTTGCTTTTATATGTTTTGTGTGTGTTTTTTCTTCTTTTTTGTTGCTTGTTTTGTTTTGCGTGTCTTGTTTGTTGGGTTTGTGCTTGTTTTTGTGTGTTTGTTTTGTATTTTGGTTTGTGTTGTGTGTTTTTTCTCTTTTGTTTTTACTTGTTTTGTTTTGTGTTTGTTTGGTCCGTTTTGTTTGTGTGTTTGTTTTGTTTTCTCTGTTATGTTTTGTGCATCTGTCTTATGTTGTGTGTTAATTTTGAGTCTATTGGTTTGAAATTTTTTTGGGTTATGTATTTGATATTTGTGTTAGTTTTGTTTTGTTTGTGTGTTTATTTTGTTCGTTAGTTTTTTGTTGGTTTTGTGTTTGCTTGTTTTGTTTTCCTTGCTTGTTTCTGTACCTGCAGCATTGTGTTTGTGGTATTCAATGACATCGGGGATGGAGTTGAACACGTGTTTCTCGGCCAGGTAAAACTGTGGAGGTGAGGTCGGAGTCTTTTTGATGTGATAATGTCTAATAGCTGGATGTCCCAACCTGCAAATACACAACAAACAGTTTTTACAAAACCAAGGGCAACAAATACAAACTACACACACTGAAGTACATCCATGTTTATTTACACTGGCAGGACGGCTTTCAAGGCATTCAAGTGATGTTGTCTAAGAGTCATACACACACACTCACATAAATATATATATATATATATATATATATATATATATATATATATATATATAGAGGAATAGTTATGCTCTCTTAGTTATTCTTTGTAAGTTTGGCTTAGTCTTATGAATATAAGTTAATGAGTATGAGACTTCAAGTGAATGAGTTACAAAAAATTAACTATTAATTATTTACACTTAACCAAGACCAGAGATTTGTGATTGGAGCAGGAATTAGGAGGTTCTTATGAAGAAACTCCTCATTAACAGTACATTAGCTGTTTGTTCGGGTCAAACACAAAATAAAAACATCGTCATTCTGTCTTTTGTTTTTAGGTCTTTACTGTAATTGATGAATTGTGATAAATAATTTTCTATCTAAAAGAATCATTGAATTATTGGGTTTGGATTTAAGCTCAATAGTAACTGTGCAGATTTTGACATGATGTTTTTATTTACCCTGGGGCAATCCTGGTGTACACGGACACGGTGTATGTTTTTGCTGTGCTCGAGTCTCTGACGATAAAGGCTCCTTCTTTGTCCTGCCGGGGGTGACACAGAGAGAACTACAGTTTATACTTTTGTTTTTCCAAATGTGTTTAATTTCCAGAAAAACCCTTCATTTCTAAACATAGGAGGATCGTAAGATTAAGAGAGGGGATGGAAATCGACAACCAATAATCGATAACAAGGAATCATTATCATTGGTCTTTTTGCTTATCAACTCCTTGCACTTAAAGGTGACACAAACAGTCTAAACTGTGTCATAGTTTTTGATTAAGAGACACTTACTGCACTAATTTCAGTAACTGGAAACATCAGCAGCTTGCAGAAACATTTATCAACAAACATCAGGGGTGTCATGTGTTTGACATTGTTGTGGACAGAAAATCAACAAGAATCGATAATGGAGTCGTTGAAGAATCGAATCAATAGGGGAATTTTTAAAGAATCGGATCGATAAGCACAATTGTCAATGACACTGGTATCAATAAATCTTATCAATTCTAACCCTTAATTAAAAGGCAAAGGTAGTCTTATGAAGAGTGCAGGGTCAACTACAGGAGAACCGAAACAGGCAGAAACGAGGATAAACGATAAAAATGGATTCTTAAGGAAGTCATTTATGTTCAGCAGAAAGTGATGAGACAGGTTTGGGCAGACTCACCTCCTTTCTCAGCAGCTCCTCTGCCATGTTCCTGTTCACTTGTTTGCTGTACCAACTAAAAAAAGCAACAAACTTAATAATTATGAAAATACCATGGTAAAAGTCAGGGTTGTATAAAGGCACCCGTATGATGTGAAAAACTGTTTTACTCTGAATATCCAGTTCAAATATGCAAAAGGTCGAGTGTTAATGGCAAAATAATTCAGAGTCTAAGGAAAAGTCACTCCATTGTATTTACGCAATATCAGAAAATTTAAGAGTGCTGTATGTCCCTGACCCGTGGAAACAGCTGCTGAACCTTCTCAAACCAAAAATAACTATCTGTTGTTGGTTTACTGTGAAGTAATTAGACTCACACAAACTGCTCCAGGTTTCCTGATTTCTTCTCTGTGATGTAGTTACTTGGGATGTAGCCTTTCTCTCTGCACAAACACACAGAGGACACAGAAAAAAAAATTTATGTTAAAGTCATGTCCAGCACTGATATGCAAGTATTTTTATCATTAATATCTTAATTTATTGATCTATTGTTATCATTACTGCTGTTACCATATTCATATGTCCTTCCCTTTTACCATTCTTATTGTGTTGATTTTTGTAATTATTATTACTATCTATTTATTTACCTTATTTAAAATATTTATTTGTTTTTAATGATTATTATTATTATTATTATATATACAATTTATTTTTTAGATTTGTAACACTGTCTGGCTGTTAATTTAGAGTTGGGGAGTTACTGTTATTGTAATTGTTTTTGTTATGTGTTATTTGAAATAAATAAAAAGGCATTGTTCAAAAAAGTCATTTCCAGTGCTGAAGGTTGAGGCGTCTCTACTTCAGAAAATTCCAAAACATATGGACTCTTTTTAGAGCATTACATTTTGTACAGAAACTCCTAAACTTTCTGGATGAATGGTGGACAAAGACAAAAGCAGCTGGGGTAAAGTCAGCAGGTAACATGGTCACTAATTAAGCTGCTACACCAGTGGGCCGGGGCCCTCTGGTGGGCAGTGGAGGTACTCCACAGGTATTCCCAAATCAAACAGAACTTCCCTCTTAAAGTGTGTGTCATAAAATGTTGATTATGTAGTTCAAACGTAGGCAGGTTTGTCACATAAACACTGAAGGCTGGGCTATTTTCAACATAAAACTCTCTGATCAATATTTAATCTCCTTTAAAAAACAAATACAAGCCTATCAAAGTGCTAACAGGGCCTACCATCATGAAAACCAAATTTTCAGTACTGATATTTAAACATTGCAGCATCTTATGATTGAAGTAAGTCAAGAAAAACAAATCTTGATTTTTTATTTTGTAGATCTTCTGCAGAAAATAATTTGAACTAGAAAAGCACTCAGAGAGCGCAGAGCTCCGCCAAGCAGCTTCAATCCACTTTGGGGAAATAGGTCCTATCTGGCAATGTTAAAGAATCCTTTGAACATTTCCTGTGTCCGGATGGTGATTCGGATCAGTCCCAGAATCTAATTATTTCTTCCTTATCACATTCAACACATTTCCTGAAAATTTTATCAAAATCCATCCATAACTTTTCAAGTTATCTTGCAAACAAACAGACAAACAAACTAACCAACGCCGGTAAAAACATAACCTCCTTGGCGGAGGTAATTAATGGGGATTTAATCGATATATTGCCAGCCCTAGTCACTTATTAACACTCGTCGGTTGTAAATACTCCCAGATGTTTGTATATGCTCCTGATGCACATTTTGTATATACACTGCATTTGTTAATCAACATTAAGAACTGATTTGAAAAAAGTAAAGTTGTTATAATTTAAAAGGATCTGATATATTTAAAAACACACGATTCAGAACTAAACCGAAGGAGCGCTGTGTTACAGTGAGAGGAATCAGTTTATGAACAATCCGAACAAAGAACCTAAAGAAGGTAAATCGAGTTTATCTTCAAAAAAGTATCAAAGCCAGTATGCTGAGAAAATACAGGGAAATGTGTTAATCTAAGTCTTGCTATGTTTGTTTTGTGGAAAAATGTGAATTAACATATGGTCCTTTTTGTTTGTTTGTTTTTGTTGTTCTGTCGCAGCTCTTGTTTATTTGTATTATGTGTTTAGTTAATCAATATCTTGTGAGAAAGGGGCAGACTCTGTAAGCCTTTTCTCCATTCTGCTCCTTTTCATTCATGTTCGAGAGCTAAAATCCATAAGCTTAGTAAAAACACATCTTAAATGACCATAAAATGCTGGATTACCCATTATATCCGTGCAGACACTACCCAGCATATTTGGGAGGCTTTTCATCCATAAACTGCACCACACTGTGTATTTACTAGTCAGCAATTCATCAATGAATTAATTTCACTTATTTAAGGAGAAAAGCTCTCTGGACTTTTATATCTAAAAAAACAGGTTTCATTTAACCCTGCACACTCACCCGTACTTGTTGCGAGCTTTGTACCAGTTGACGTCACATTTATCCACAATCACGTACTCTCCTCCTTTCACCAGGCTCAGGTCGTGTGGCTCCAAACCGGCAAAGTCGTACAACGCCACCACTGTCTCTTCCTCCTCCTCTTCATCTTCATCGTCCTTGCTGGACTGAGGTAGGGGTGGGGCAGGCCGGCGCTTCAGCTTCAAAGTTCCCGGGAAAAAGAAGAAGAAACTTTTACTAAACTCAATTCAGGGAGAAATCCTCTCTCCCTCTTAAAAGAAACACTCCGTTTTCACGTCCTGGTTTTTATGATGTCATAGCCATACAGGCTCCACCTACATGTGTTTTTTCGCTCCTCACAGGCAGACGCCATGACTGTTTTGAATGCCCGCTGTGAAGTGCATAACCCCTCCTCCCCCCTTCCATCGGACATCATTTGTGCAGCCAATCAGCACAGAAATCATTATCATAGCCTCCTGTAGCCCCGCCCCCTCTGATCTGAGCGTTTCCAAAGGGAAGGGAAAAAGAGCTGCATCTGATCGTCAACAGAGATGACATTTTTTTAACTTTTATTAAACTTAAAACAATTATTAATAGACAATAAAGACATGATGTGTTGAGGAGAGACTTAAGCCCTGCCCTCCTTGGTTACACCTAAGTGTTTGTTCTTCAAAAATAAATATACAAATATAGATACATGGGCCGGCCACTTCATAAGGAACACCCCTTAACTGCCTGTTAATGTATACTTGGAAGTTGGCTGTAATTGGCTGGAAACTGGCTTGAGGATGGCATGGCAGGGAGGGTAAAGTAACAGTAACTTTAACACCGAAAATAAACATGCTGTACAAATTCATATTTCTGATTAAAACAGACAATTTTAGGCTGATCAGTAAATACTGACCCTGTTTGGCCCCCATCTTAGACTGTATTTTAAATCTTGGCCCTTCCTATGATTGAGTTTGACACCGCTGAGCTAAGCTAAATGAGCTACACAACATAAGCACATCGTGTTTGGTGATGCGTTTGAGGATCAGTTGGTAAGATTGTGATGCGTTCAGGTTGGCTCGGTCAAATGAGTATTTGATCAGGCAAAGAACACAATGTGTTTAAATGTAATATATATTTATCATTTAATCCATGTGTTGCCTGTTATTTATGAGCTTATTTGTATTGTTTTTCCTGTTGGATTGAATTAATTGTTTTAGTCAGTCAGTACTTTTGTTAAGTCACAAAAATAAAAATTAGTAACGAATGAGTCGTTTAATTAAGTTTCTCAGACATCTTTACTGTGGGACACTGTACTACTACCTTTCAAACACTGAGCCAGCTATAAAGATGAAACAATTGGCCGGATGATTGGTGATCAGTCTCTGCTAAGAAAAGCCTGATCAGGACATCCCTTCTGCATAGCAGAAGTGTATTTATTCAATCACACAAAATACCACAATCCCAAATAAAGTCCAAAAACAAGGCTAAAATCATGTTTTAAGAAGAAACCAAAGAGGAACAGGCAGAAGCAAGATGCTAAAATAGGCCTTCCCTACATTTTTTTAAAATTAGGTGTACCTAATAAAGTGTCCAGAGTGTGTTTGTGAGCATGTGTGTGTTTAGGTTGTTACCCTCTCAATTTCCTCCTTGTCTCCAGGAATCGGGGGTAAAGGTTTTCTAGAAACTACAAAAGAAGGAACAGAAACAGAGAAACAGTGGGTCATTAAATCATTCTTCACACGATTCCTGCTGCAGTGACGCTTTGACACATTTTTGTTTTAGCCTCAGCCAATCCTGGCCAGGGCGAATGAATCAGCTGATATTAATAAATCGAGCGTTATTTCCTGTTTTTCTGTGGCACTAGGTGAATCAAGTTTCTATTTTACAATGCAAAAAATAAGCCTGAATTTCTCAATTTTTTAGCTTTTTTTATATAAATATATATACATATATTTATATAAGTATATATATATATATACACACACACACACACACACACATATATATATATATATATTTATATACTGTTTATACAGAGAGGGAGAGAGATAGAGAGATCTCTTTTTTTTGCTTGATCTTGGATATTAATTTTATTGAAAAAAATCAAACCCTGTGATGTAGTTTGGTTTCATTTACTTGATTTTTGTTGTTCAAGGTTGTTATTTAATATTTTTTTCACACATAGCTGTTGATATGACACCACTAACCACTAAGTGGCTTATTTTGTAGATTATATTAGACTAGAACAGCCTAAACCAGACCTTAACCAGACCTAAACCACAACCTTTTTTCCCAGGCTGAGGGCAGTATTATATAGTCTTCATCGAAAAAATTATATTTATGTAAATAATTACATGTATATTAATAAACAAAAATAGCAAATATTAGGCTGTCATAAAAACATACTCTACAACAATTAAAATATGACAATTCAAACACAAATTACCCAGTTAACCCTTAAGGCCTGATTTTATATTAGACACACTCTTAGACACAAAAAAGTGCCTTTAATAAGGTACCTATAACAATGTTACACATAAATATAATTTCCAAGTTTACCAAATTGATTTTTATGACCAAAATTCGCTCTAATCATACACATCAAATATTCATCATTTAAATATATATACCCTTTAAATGCCAGAGTTTGACATGTTGTCATTATGTTTTTAGATGAAAGCAAAAGAAAAAAAGAACAATCTCCAATATTCTACATGCAAAGATAGATTTTTTTCATTTCTCATTATTACAGCCTGGGATATGTCAACGATTAGCAGCAACATTTATTTTAATGCATTACTTTTTGGTGCAGTGTCAAACACTCACTCCATCCATTTTGAAGGAAAAGCCCAAATTGACACCCAGAAATAATAAAATGCTTGTATTATGCTTTAATGGAAGTGAGATCAAAAGCTGCAGTTTGAATGGGTTCCATGGGGTGTTTTTTGCCCTAAATGGTACGAGTGTCACACTTGTTTGCGCACAGTGTATTAAACCAAGACATCTCGCTTTTTAGGGATTTTTTGTGTGTATTCTTGTATTCAGCAGGAATCAGGTGAGTGCAGTCTTTAAAGGGAGGTGTTGAGGTGTTCTTACCGTTTCCAAACAGGTTGTACTCCTCACAGCCTGGGGCCTGTTTGTCTGTCTGACGGCAGCAGAGCCACAACCCCTCCAACCAGAAATGAGGATGGAACTTTGACAGGACCACAGAGTTGTCTTTAATCTCTGCAAACAGGCACACAGTCGTATAAATGTGGTTAAATATTTATAATGTGGTGAAATATATATAATAAAAAAATGAAGTATAATATTTTTGTACAATTAACATAATAGAAGTTTAATATTTCTATTTTTTTTATTAACCCCTAAAAACTCCTAGTTAAAATTTTGGCTAAAAGTGGAGCTGATGAAATTTTAAACCAATTTGTATTGGAGTTTTCATTGACAGGTTAAGGGATTTAACGTCAAAATCAAAAACCCTTAATAGCAAAACATCATAATTGATGGGAGTTTGATAATATTATCAGGGCCGAATGGGACACTGTGAGGGACCTGATGCAGCCCCCCAGGCTGCCTGTTGGTGATCACTGGTCTATGGGATTTCTGAGCAGATGTTTGGTGAATAACTGCCTGAAATAAAGTCCGTGGTGACAAAATTTAAGAAAGATTTTACATTTATTGTCTATTACATAAAATAAAATACATCAGCGATTGCCCTACTTGTAATTTTTTTTTAAATCCATCCAAGCATGTACAAATGCAGAAATTAGGGTTGAACGATTTTAGGAAAAGATCAAATTGCGATTTCAATTTGAATCACGATTTTCTTCAAATCAAGCTTCAGTGCAATATTCAGTATGTTTACAGTATAGACAACAGTAAGGAAATCAATGATCAAAAGCACATAAAACATTATTCATCATCTAATATTGATGATAAATAATCTGTTTTCATTATTTAAGGGATACTCCAACTTCTACTCCTGAACAGAAGCTTTGTGTTGTTGACCAGCTGACCAGCACCTCTGCGGTGGAGCTGTGACGTTCGTGAACAAGTCGACTCTCTTGAACTGCTCTTTGAAGTGAACAATGAAAACCAATTCACAGTTATGAGTTAGCCATTCATTTGCGAGCCATTCTTTATTGCAAACTGCCTGCAAATTTGTCAAATAGTATGTGTAAAAGAGTTGACACAACAGATTCTGGATCAGTCAGGAGCACTGCAAAAAAATTGCAGCTTTGGTGATCACATGATCGGTCGTCTGAAATTGCGATTTCAATAAAAAAATCTTTCAACCCTAGACAGCTGTACTCAAAACGGGACTTCAGTGCATGTGTAGGGGCGTTGGTGGGGCAGTTGATAGTGTGCTTGGTAGGTAATTGGAAGATTGCATATTCGAGCAACCAGCTGTCACATGTTGATGTGTCCTTGGGCAAGGCACTTAATCCCAAATTGCTCCTACTGCTGCATCAGAGGTGTGTAAATGTGTTAGGTGATACTGATGGACTGACATAGAAACTCCAGCCATCAGTGAGTGAACCTGCAGTGTGACCAGAAAAACTCCACATAAGCTCAAGTTTACTGTGTAGCTTCTCCATTTTTTTGGTTTCTGCTGCTTTCCGTTCCCCCGTCCCTTAAATTCAAATATATATATATACATATATATATATATATGTATATGTATATATGTGTATGTATATATATATATATATATATATATATATATATATATATATATATATATATATATATATATATATATATATATACACAGATATATATAGATAGATAGATAGATAGATAGATGAATAGATAGATAGATAGATAAAAATAAATAAATATATATAAATACTGTACAATGCTGCTGGGATCTTAATTTCCCTCAAGAAGTCTCCCTTAGGGACTAATTAAGTTCTATCTAATCTAAAATAATCTTATCTAATGTCATGCACAGATATTGCTGATATTTCTTGTCATTTGAGATGGGATCATTTTGTTGTTCTTTCTTTCTGTTAAATAAAATTCAATAAAATTGTTAAATATTAAAAAAAAGTCTAAAAGTTTGGTTCATTAATATAGATAATAATGACAAACAAAATGTGAAAATTAAATTAAGTTTAGTTCACCCCAAACTTTATTATCAGCAACAGAGAAAAACTCCAAAGGCTTTCAGGTGAAGGGACCAGGGCAATCATGACATCTGTGTCGGCCTACAAACATATGTGATATGTGAATATATGTATCTCAATAAAGCTGGTTATCTGCTGCTGCTGATGAGCTTGAAAAGCATCCAGAATTTATCGTAATGTTAACTTTTTAAAGTTTCCTAACACCTCCTCTGACTTCCTTTCTACCATCTGCATCAGTTCAAAAGAAAAACCAGAGGCCAAAAGAAGTGAAAAGTCTCTGAGGTAAGAGTCACAAAAAGGTGCATGCAGACACCAGTGGAAACAGCAGGGGCTGACTGTAGATTTGGTTCAAGTGCAAAAACCACTTTCATGAGCGGTTGGATGTGTGAAAATGTGCCTGCGTCACTTTGAAACCTAACCTATGAAACAAACACTGGACTTAGAATAACTCAGAAGAACAGAAGAGCGCACGGACCTTCTTTGAGGGTCTGGATCCACAAACTCCTTCTGTCCTGGGACGGAGCGAACACGTACAGAGTGTTGGTGTCGTACACGACCTGGACACGAAGACAGAGTGGTTAAAAAAGCACAACCGAGGACCTTTTTCTTTCTATATATGCTGCAAACAGTCCTGCAGCTTACAGAAGTCACAAGGGTATAATGAAATATTCTGTTTTCACACAAAAGCCACAAAACTTCAAAAAAATTCTGACACCTTGATCCTAAGACATGTTGCCTTTCTTCATGTCCATGGATTTCATTTCCATATCTGCTAAAGTATGTTCAAACCCCTCTAGGAGTGCCCTGATATCCCTTTATTCTCATCTCTGCTGATGCTCCTGTCACTCTAAGGCCCTCCTCCCCACTTTGGCTAAACCCACTCGGATTGGTTGATGGGTCTACTCTGGTCAGCTAAGAATGGTTTGGCACCATTTTCAACGGCTCTGCATTCATTTTTCAGTCCAAGTTACTGCTCATGGGTCTGTTCAGGGTTTCAGGCAGCTACTGGTGCTGGTTACAGAAGAAGGAGGAGTCCTGATGCTGCAGACATGGTTGTTTTTCACACAGTAATCTTCTATCAAGAAACTAAAGGGTAAATAACCCCGGAAAAAGCACAATATGACCTCTTACATAAAAATTCAGTTTAGGTCAGGTTATAAGCCAAACACTCACTTCAACCACAATTTGGAGAGTTTTTATGGCGACATAAACTGTAGCACTTTAGTAGTGACTAAAGTTTTTATGGGGACATAAACTTAGGCATTTTATTAGTGATTAAAGTCCCCTCTCTTGTTAGTATTTAATAGGACCCGCACTTTTCATCATTCCTGCCTCCCTCGGTAATAACAGGACATTTATATAATTAATTCAAACATGCATATGCACATCTGAGGACAAAATAATCTTGCATCCCCCCTGAACAGAAACTGTTCTCAACGCAGTGGCTCAGAGTCACTTCCTGTCTGTGGTCGCTTTCTCACACTCTGTTCCCCCCAAAGTTTCTAAATACCCTCTACTGTCCTGACTCTTCAATAAAGGCATAAAACGCTCAAAAATAATCTTAAAATCCAAAAACATAACAGGTAATTGACATGTATATTTCAGACTGTTCATATAATGTTCATATAAAACATTTTTATAGGTGATTTAAGAAAGCTGGCTTTTTTTTTTGGGACCATAAGTGTGAGGTTTATTTATTTATTTTTTTTACAGAAAAAATCAATGTTGCCTCCAATTATCAACCCATCTCTAGGCATAAAATCAACAATTAAAATACTCCTTTAAATGTATTTTATAGAAGTTATTTTTGTTTTTTTTAGTGACAAAAAGGTGGAGTTGTTTAAACATGCAGACCTTTAAACGGTTAATATCCCAAAAATACAATCTATTTTTGATGTTTATTTCAGGCTCAAGTCGTTTTTTTTCTTAAATTTGGCTTTTGAAGTGGAAAAAATGTTCAAATATCATATTTTTACACCTGATTTCAAAAAGCTAGCATTTTTTGTCACTGGAGCCATGAGTGTGAGTGTTTTTTAAAAACTGACACTGTAAAATAAAAAAAAAAAACACATCAAAATCAATATTGCTGCCAATCACTGACCATCTCAGGCCCTGATTATAATATTAATCAAATACTTCTGGAATAGTTTTTGTGGAAATTATTATCAGATATTATATATACGTACATATATGGAACAAAGGTGAAATTATGTAAACATACTGACCTTTAAAGGGTTAAAATCCCTACAATCTAATGAATATGTGATTTGTTTATTCAAGGCTAAGTTAGTTTTTAAAAAACTGACTAATTTAAAGTGAAAACAAATATATATACATAATATTTTAAACTGGTTTGTCAGAAGCTGGCATTTTTTGTCTTAAGGACCACGAGTTTGTGGTTTTTATTTTTTCATCTCACACTGCAAAAAAAATCAAAATCAATGTAGCTGCCAATTACTGACAATCTCATGTCCTGATAATAATAATCACAATCAAATACTCCTTGAAGTTTATCTTACGGAGTTTATTTAGTTGGTATTGTTTTTATTTCTAATAAATAAGTAGCGTTGCGTGAACGTACTGACCTTTAAAAACATAAAACCTCCAAAATAATTAATATCAATATTTCAGGCCTGCCTGAGGCCCACCTGTGCAATAATCACGCTGCCTCATCAGCATCTTGATATGCCACACCTGTGAGGTGGATGGATGATCTCGGCAGAGGGGCAGAGCTCACTAACACAGATTTAGACAAATTTGTGAACAATGTTTGAGAGAAATAGGCCTTTTGTGTATGTAGAAAATGTTTTAGATCTTTGAGTTTATCTCATTAAAAATATATTTTTGTTTAGTGTAGTTTTGAAAGACTGACTTGTTATAAGATGATAAAAATATAAATACGTATTGTTTTTTCAGCAGTTTTGGAGAAGCTGACACTTAATGTCATTTGGAAAGAAAATCTGCACAAATTTATTTATTTGGGTGAAAAACTTAAACTACATCACAGGGGTTAAATGCCTCTGCAAGGTCTGAATTTGCCAAAGCCTGAAAAAAAAAATCCCTCAAAGTTTTTTTGAGATTTCCTTTTACAAGTAAGGGGTGAACATGAGGCCCAATGACTTTGATCATTGGGCCTCTATCAGCGCACGCTTCAGTTACTGTGACCAATTGAGCAATGTCTGAAGAAAAGAATCAAAAGGATGAGCTGAAGGAATCAGTATAATTTGTGTTTATGCTTCACAGTGTCCTTATCTCTGGATGCTTTCAAACAAGGCCATCACATCCTTATCAGAGGCTGTGAGCAGACGTGATGATCAAGAAGTTTAAAAATTAATCACACCTGACGGGAAACAGGAGTAATAATACTGTTCAGTTTAACAGAGAAGGGTGCAAAGGGCACCACATCCAGCTTCTGTGTGATTTCAGGGAAGACACTGAAAATCTTTGTTGGACAATCTTTATCACACAGAATGGGAAAAGGAATCAATAAGGGCATTGGTGTGAAGAAAACGGCATCAACTCCCATCCCTACTTTCTATTTCCTTGACCTTCCAAACTCTCCTCAGTCCGTCCTCGAGTCAGAGTGGATGTTTCTGCAAAGTTTGTCAATGACCCCACAAGGGTTCGCCAGTTTTTGCAAACAAGGAGTGTCTTCAGCAGACAGAGAGGTTATTGCCGGCGCTCAGGCATAAAAACATGGTGATCATGTGAATTTAGTGATTCTTATTTGTCTATATTGAGGCTCAAACTTCAGAAAAGAGCAGAAGTGTTTGTACCTGAAAGGAGTATTTGTTCTGACAGGGGATGACCTCTCCTCCATTCTTCACGACCTCCACACACCTGATCTGGTTCAGATCGATCCAGCCTCTCCTGAACCTCTTCTGTGGATACAAGACGTCAGATGAATTGTTTATTCAAATATGATTTTACATTAACACTTAAATATTGAACTCCCTGTTACAGCATCCATGCACTTTTATAACAAGCATTTTCTGAGACAGTGCTGAGTAAGCTCTCAGTTAAACACCTGGTCTGTTTAATTTCTGTTTATTGTGACTGTTATTGTTCTGTCATTTTGGTTTTATGTTTCTCTTTCATGTGTCAGACTAGGGATAAATCTGGCAACAACCTCATGCAAACTCCCATGATACCGTACATTCGTTATCCCCTTACCTGTACAGAAGGGCTGAAAGATTTAGTGTTTTCTGATCGAAATTGCAATTCCACACAACGCAATCATATGATCGCCAAAGCTGCGATTTTCTACAGCACTCCTCACTGACCCAGGATCTGTTTATTAACTATTTTACACATACTATTTTACAAATTTGCAGGAAATTTTCATTTACGGAAGTGCTGGTAAGCAGGTCAACATTACAAAGCCTCTGTTTAAGAGTAGAAGTTGGAGTATCCCTTAAAAAATGAAAACATTATTAATTATTTTAAAACATTATTTTAATCAATATTAGATGGTGAGTAATGTGTTATGTGCTTTTGATCACTGATTTCCTGAATGTTGTCTACACTGTTAACATAGCGAATATTGCACTGAAGCTTGATTTGAAGAAAATTATGAAATCACAATATCTGCCAGAAAAACTGCAATTAGATCTTTTTCCAAAAAACGCCTATCCAAGACATCCCCGAAGTAAACTGATTGTTGCTCTTGACCCTCTGGGGTTCATGCCTGGTGTTGGACTCTTTAAAAGGTAATATTCTAACTTTTTCCTATAAGAATCAGAATCACTGTCGGTGCTACTACAGTTGACTTATGGCATTAAGGCAGTTTTCCTTGTCTAGTTTTTTATTTACAGCTGCCTGCAGATGACTGTCACTTGAACCTGTAAGGTTGAAAACAAAATCAAACCAGAGCATTAAGTCTGTCCAAATCAAACACAAAATTTCATTAAAAAATCCCAAACAATGATTTTTTTTACATGTTTTTCTTTGACCATGTCTGTGCGTTTCCAAGCTATGACCTGGATATTCTTACAGTACAATGCTTTGACATACAGTTGTGATCTTGGGCTCAATGGAAAGGTTAAAATTAGTGGCATCTAGTTAGGTGGTCTGCTTCACTGTCAGCAGTGCTGGCATTGAGTAAGTACAAAATAAAATACATTTTTGTGATTTTTTTTTTGTTTTTGTGAATATAATGTAAGCAAATAAGGGTTTACACAAGTGGTTTGATGGTTAATATGCACAAATCCAATTTGAACATGACAGCAAAAGTTTATGTTTTCAGTGTATATTCAATTCAGATTATCTATTCAGTTATAGTTCATTCTTGGAGAGACTTCTAATCTTTTTTTAAATAAAAAAAATGTCTTATTTAATATCTAAGATATTATTGTCAGTTAACATGCTTTGACCACACCTGTCCTGGTATTAAGGGGTCACGGGCTGAACAGTTTGGGAACCCCTGCATTGACCTTCCTCCCGTGTTAGGGTCAGTACTGACCCCTTTTAGGTTTTAAATGCATAAAAGAACCACTTAATATTTGCTTATTGCATCAAGGCTTTTTGACTTTGTCAGGAACCTCTCTTTAAACAAAACAGAAAAGAAAAGGAAAAAATAACAACAATAAATTATAAGTTCTCTGTTGAAATAGTGTCATCTGTGGTGTTAGGGTCTTTTTTGACCCAGTTATAAAAATAAGATTATAAAGCAATAATTAGAGCCAAGACTGAAATCATGGTGCATCTGTGAAGATAAACAGATAAATGTTCATAAATGTTCATGCTCATAAAGTTCTCTTGCTGAAATACACTGTTTTGCCTTTTTCTTTGAGTAAATATATATGGGCCGAAATTGACCCGTCACACCATAGATGTTACTATAGTTAATAATATTAGAATGGAAATACGTGTATACAGTTCTAACAGCCCAGAGCAACAGTGAGGTAAAAACTCAACCTCTTATTTATTTATGTGATCCTCTTGAGGTTCATTTTACTTTTTTTTTAAATGAAATCAAGGGGTACACAGAGAAAGAAAGGTCCAAAGACCCACACCAAAAGATGTCAAAACCAATATTTTCATGGAAAATGAAGGCTGACAAAGTAACCAAGAGATAAGGAAAAAAATGCATGACAGATAATTGGTTTTTAGTGAAATTTACAGCTGATATAAGGCACGGGCCAAAACCGACCCTAGCGTGGAGCGTGTATAGAGCAGCTAACACAGTACAAGACTTAAAACACATTAGCTCAGCAGAAAGACAAGATGGAAACAGCTGTGCTTTAATTCAAGGCGACTTGGCTGTTTTCAGTCTTTATGCTCAGCTAATCCTAAATCTCTTCACAAAAGCCTGCAGTCCCTGTTCTCAGCAAGGCTGAAGACTAAAGAAAAGCTATAGAGGAAGTGTAAATACCGGTATATTGACTCATTCTGGGAAAAGTATTAAAAATACAGGCAGAGTCTGGGGTTAACAGTCCCAGTGTCTCCAAGACTGTGCTTAGATCAGGAGGAGCCACCCAAAACATCAAAACATGAAGTCATAGAGATAAAAACTGGGGCATGGAATAGTACATTAATACCTGATATTTGTTTTAGTCAGAATTAATGATAAATGTGATGATCTCAAGAAGTCCTGGATGGTTTTCTTTCTCTTAGCCTGTTTGGAATACAGTAAGGAGATGGTAAATTAACTGCAGCTACTAAATTAGATTAGATTATTTTAGATTAAATGAGATTAGATTAGACAGAACTTCATTAATTTCTTTGGGAAACTTCCTCAGGGGAATTAGGATTCCAATAGCAGTTTGAAAAGTAGATAGAAAGATAAATAAAAAAGATCGATATAAACTAAAATATAAATAAATAATAAATAACAGGGATGCATGACACTGGATTTTTGCCGATATCCAATATGTTTTTGATTCATTATCGCAGATACCGATATTTCAGGTCAAGAGCACAAGCTCTGTACTTAACAAAAACTGACTTGTTTCTTTCAGTGTTACAGTATATTATCGCATGAACAGCTGTAAAACAACAAAAACAGCTTTTAACTCTTGCAAAAATGAAACCCGCATTATTTAAATGTTCCCATTCAGTGATGAGAAGGTGCATCAATATTGAACATTTTTATAATTTGCCGATATTCCAGCCGATGTATGGTCGATATGTGTTGCCGATACATCGGCTGTAAATATCTGCAAAATTTCAATATCGGCCGATACCGATATCAAACCTATAATATCGTGCATACCTAGTAGATAAATAAAAATAAATAAATAAATAAATATATAAATAATACAAAAATATCTTTCTACTAAATACTGGTCTATTTGAGATGTATACAACCGATCTCAGGCCTTTAGAACTTACATTTTCATTTTTATTTCTCTTTAATTTATTTCATTTTTATTGCTTGAGCAACTTTTTGCTTTTGTTGACTTGTTTATGCTGTCTGTGTTTGCTAAATTGTATCAAAACCATGTTTAATAAAAACTTTAATGACCAAAAAAAGGTTTGGACAAGAGCTGTTTTAGAGACTACATGGTGTGAAATGTAAGACATTAACAGAAAAAACTAACAAGCACTCGGAGAGCACAAACCACCACCGAGGTAGCTCACATGTCGCTGTTACATCTATAAGCAATAGTTCCATGATAAAGTTACCATTATAATATGATTCAAGACCCTGAAAACCTACACCTAGCTCAGAATCATGTTGATATCATTATTAGTTAGACAGTTATTGTGCAAAAACCATTGTTTTCTAATGGGGGTTGTCTACATCATCACCAAAATCTAATCAATTTTAAGTTGAACCATTTCCAAAATCTCCTGAAAATTTCAGCAAAATCTGTCCCGTAGTTTTGTGCAATCTTGCTAAAAAAACAAACAAACAAACAGACACACAAACAGACAGACAAACAGACACACAACCAAACAGGCAACCAACAAAACAAACAAACAGACAAATGATCTTAACTGCTCATAAAAATCAAATAAATCTGCTTTACAGTCACCTCTGCTTTTCCATCGTAGTACGTCAGTCTTCTCTTGGTGAGAACAAAAAGTCTCTCCTTGTAGTTCAGCGGGGACGCAAACTTCTTCTGCTGTGAGCGCTTGATGAGCCTCTCCTCCAATAGTGTCTCTTCACTCATCTTGGCCCCGCCCACTGCGTCAGCTGACAGGAGGCTGGAACAGAGCTGACAAAAGATGTGCAAAGTTTAGTTTTAGGTATTTTAAAGAGAAACACGAGAACCTGTGGGACGTGGAAGAAAAGGAGATTCTCATGCATGTAGGCAGCAAGGCCGAAAACCAACACTGAATGCCTTTGACCTTAAATCCCTCAGACTGTTTTTGGACATCATGGACGTGTTGTCCTCCAGGCTAAAGAGGAAAAGGACCATCCAGACTCTTATCAGAGCAAAGGTCAAAAGACAGCATCTGTGATGGTATGGCGGGGTGTTAGTGCCCATGGCATGGGTAACCTGCACATCTGTGAAGGCTCCATTAATGCTGAAAGGTACATACAGGTTTAGGAGCAACATGCTGCCATCCATCTTTGTCAGGGACGTCCCTGCTTATTTCAGAGACACTGAAGACACATTCTTATAGTGAAAGAGTGCAGTCCAGGATAGAGAGTACTGACTGTTGAGCAACTGAAGTCAAACATGACGCAAGAATGAGAAAGCCTTTCACCTACACAGCTTCAACAATGAGTGCCTTCAGTTCACAAACACTTGAAGTGTTAAAAGAAAAGGTGACGTAACAGTGCAAACATGGGCCTGTCCCAGCTCTTTTGGAACATGTTGCAGGCGTCAAATTCAAAACGAGAGAATATTTGCAGAACAATAAAGTTTAGCAGTTTAAGCATTAAATATCTCATCCTTATTGTGTATTCAAGTGACTACAGGTTGAAAAAGGACTTGAAAATCATTGTATTCTGTTTTTATTATTTTATTGTAAAAAAAATCAACCAGAGATCAAACATTATCACGTTTGTGTCCTCTTGGCTTCCCATTACAGTCCCTTTTAGTGCTATCAATGATAACATGCTAATTGAGTCCTGTTACCTGATAAGTCTTGAACTTTAACCTTAGGAATCTGCTCACATCAGTGAATCTACACATGAAAGTGTTTTATGAATAAATCTTCACGCTTATTTCTCTTTAAGTCTCAGCAGCATTTTCCCACTGGCGTTTAAAGATTTCTTTTCACTTTATTTACAATAACAAATGTGTTTTTTCTTGTTTTAATCACATACAAGTGCTTCTTTCGCATGGCTAGACTTTTCCTTCCAATTCTGCTTTTTTGCTGTATATTGAAAAGTCCAAATGGCATGGAAAAATATCTTTAAAATAAATAAAATTAAACACGTTTACAGCACAAAAATGTATAATCAGTGCAAGTTTTAAATATCTGACAGGGCTTAAAGATCAGAGAATCATGAGGACTGATTACATGATAAACAAAAACATGTTGAAGGTATAAAATTGGTTGAAATTCCAGAAATTTACTCCAAGAACATAGTTTTATTTGTATTGTATAGTTGAGTTTTATTCATTGTTTTATGCTAAGTTGCGTCTTTACACAGTCTAACTCGGCTGTATTACTTATTGTTCCTCTACACTCTTTTATTTAGTTAGTGGATAGATAGATAGATAGATAGATAGATAGATAGATAGATAGATAGATATATTCCTTGTTTTACGCTGGGTTGTATCTTTAACTGCCTAACATGGCTGCATTATTATTTTGTTATATGTATTTAGTTATTTATTGGCTTAATAGACACTTGATTTGAGAGACTGTGCAGAGCTGGTTTGGGGAGGGGCCCAATGTGATAGCTTGTCCAGGGGCCTTAGATTCCTGCTTCAAACACCAAACCAGGTTTTAGTCTCTTAAGTCGTTTTTGTGACTTTAACAGCCGTTAATGACATTTAAAGCGATAAACCAAAAGCTGAGTATTTTAAGCAGATCACTGTGGTGAGCCTGAAGCTCTGACACTCACAGATGATGACCTGTGGTTTTCTCTGAGCGGCAGAAATACATACAACAGCTCTTAAAGGAACAGAAATCAAACGTCCAGACATCAGCGATCAGCTCACCTTTAACTGCCATTAGATCCGCCACTGGCGCATTTACGTGCGTTTGATTTCCACGTCGATGTAAATCCAAGGAGCGGGATCAAGGAAATAAGCTCGGGATCGAAACACTCTCACGAAACTTCCTCCTGCTCTGCCGCAGAGTCTGTAGGTGTGTGTGGAGACAGAGAGAGAGAGAGTTTCGTTTGAGCCCACGGACCAATCAGCTTTCAGGCTCAGGTATGTCCCACCTTAGCTCCTGCACGTGAACGCGTCCTGCTCAGGATTTGGGAAGATTCGCAGGGCCGCCATTTTCTCCTGACGTCACGCCCCAATACTTCCACATCTCCGAGTCTGTGGATTGGAAGTTCTACTTTTCAGGTAATCAAAGCGATAATGACTTATCAATCAATATTTGACCGGAGATATTTACCAAATCGAAAATATGAACAACTTTTAAAAACACTCAAAACCGAAAAAAGTAGCAAAAAGTTAAAAACCATCAAAAAATTCAGTAACCAGTTAAAATCATGACAAAAAACAAAACAAAAGAGACACAATACCAAATCAAATATACCAATGAGAGTTGAAAACAATCAAAACACGAAAATGACAAGAAGCAGAAATAAAAACAACGCACAGAAAAAACGTGATAAATGAAAGTGCAGCATCAATCAAGGACACAACAACAAACTTAAAATAGCGAACTAATAATCATACCCATGTGATATATAATAAATCAACATAAAATGTAAAAACAAGGTACAGAATGACAAAAGCAACCTAGGAAAAAAAAAAACAGAACCACCCTTGAAAGGCAACAACAAATGCATGATTAAATGAAAAAAGTCAACAACATTATTAAAGCATATAATATATATTAAAAAAAAGTGCAAGACCATAAAACAAAAACAAACAAAATTTAAAATCAGTTAAAACTTAAAATTAAACAATCAAAAGATTTTAAAAATACAATGAAGAATCATAACAAATAATAGAACTATATAAAATGCAAAAACACAGAGAATAATAAAAAAAAGCAGCCAAACAAAAGCTCAAGTAAAGATGGAAAAAAACAACAAAAACAAACATTTAAAAAAACAGCAATACATGAAAAGGCACAACAAAATATTTTTATAAACGGGCAATTTAAAAAAAAGTGTTACAAAAAAATACACAAAATACTAAAAATGACAATTACAGTGACAAAAAACAAAAACAACAAACAACACATACTTTTTTAATCATTGTATTACTCCATCTTCTTTTTGTTTTTCTTTCTTTTTCTTATTTTTTTATTCCATGTGCTGTTACACTGCAAAAATATTGCTGTCAATTTTACAGTACTTTACAGACATCTTAACGGTATCATTACTGTACTTCAGTTTACTTCATAATTGAAGTATTTCAAATATTGATATACCTACTGTATTTCTTGATCACTGTATCAATATACTGCATGATTACTGCATTTTCAAGAATACAATACAAAAGTACAATAATTTTATTCACAGCATCAATACTGCATTTAAAATTAGAGTTTACTTAATTTATTTTCACTTGCATCTATATTACTGTATTTTCAAATATTTTAATGACTGTTTCAAGCAGTATTTTATTTTCTAAAAAAACACACACATTTCATTTTTAATCCAATTAATGAAAATTACATCAAATATATGGCGCAAAGAATTTTTTAATTTTTAATTATTAAAAAAAATGAAAAGTTACATATTACACGTCAGTTACTTACTGTAAAGACCTTTAAACAGTAAGTAACTGGAGATATTAAAAAGTTCTGTTAAGTTTACAGACATCAGTTACAGAGTTTTTGTGACTACATTTGGTTTCTGACTCTTTAACCAGCTAGAAAATTAGTTGAATGAAAATGATTCCTCCCTGAGTCAGTGTTCATATGTTCTCCTGGTGCATGCATCAGTTATCCCCAGATACTCTGGTTTCCTCCCTCAGACTAAAATAATTAACATGCCCATAAGTGTTGGTGGGTGTAAATGGTCATCTGTATCTACATTCAGCCCTGAGATTGGCTGGCTTCAGGGTGTACCCCATCTGGATCACAGAAGAGAAAATCAATTTTTTTAAAGTTCAGTTAAAAGTTCAGACAAAAAAAAAGAAAATTTACCCATTTTTCTGTTTTCTTTTTTTTCTGTCTGTACTTTTGTTTTATTTTTTTACATGTTTGCAATAAACATAGAAAAAGCTCATTTGTCTGTTATCAAAACTGCTTTTCTCCTCTTCTAGATGGGGTACACCCTGAAGCCAGCCAATCACAGGGCTGAAATGTAGATACAGATGACCATTTACACCTGCCTTAAGGGCAGATAGGATTATTGAATTGTTATGCTGGTTGTGAACGACATATCTGATCGTTTATGACTCATCAATAATCAAATTTTACAATTGTGGTCAAATCTTATGCAGTCAAAGTCTTTAAAATTAGTTTATTTTGTGTTATTGTTGACTGATCAGATGTTATAATGGTTTATTTTTGACTGTATGGTGCTTAAGGTCCATAAGTGTGTTTTTTTGAGTGCATTCTTCCTGGACTGACAGAGACGGATGTTCTGTGGTTTGATCGACGTCATGCTGTCACTTCCTCTCTCTGTCTTTGTCTTAACTCGCCCACTCTCTCTCTCTCTCTCTCTCTCTCTCTCTCTCACACATTTATTTAAAAGATTATTTTTAATTTACTCCATTACTGTGACTAAAGCAGCCCAATAATAAATAATCAGTATCTTTTACGTCTTCTCCTCATATCTTCCTCTTCTGTCTTCTGCTCTCTCTGCTTCATGTCTTCATTCACACCTTCTCCACATCCTCCACCCACTTGCTTTGTCTCTCTTTCTTTCTCTTTGTCTCTTTTGTTTCTTTGACACCTGAAGCATCACGCCGGCTCCCCTCCATGCAACAGAACGACCAAAAAACTCCTCTGAACCCAAAAAAGTAGAAAAACAAAAATCTGGAGGCCGGATTAGGAGGACGAAGAGGCAGCGGAAGGAATCGACCATGATTCACTCAAGTAAGTACCTGAAACTGATAACCAAACATATTTAGGAAACAGAAACCCAAGCATCAGACTGGAGAATAAGGAGATTTAAGGGACTCTAAACGTGGCATCATTGTTGGTCCGTCTAAAACTGCTGAGATTTTCATGCACAACCATCTCCAGGATCCACAGAGAGTGGCCCAAAGTGAGAGGCAGTTCTCAGAGTAAAATGGTTCTCGAGGATAGAAAGACAACAAACCGAACAAACAAGGTTTTCTGAAGACCATCTCTGAACATCTACAGCAGCAGAAAACCACATCAGGTGCCAGCAAAGAGCAGAAAACTGAGGCTGCAATTCTCACAGACTCATTAAAATGTTTCCTGGTCTGATGAGTCTGGACTTCTGCTTCACATTCAGATGTAGGCTCAGAGTTGGTGAGAATATCATGAAGCATGGATCCATCCTGCCTTGGATCAGCGGTTCAGGCTGTTGGTGGTGGTGTCGTGGCTTTGTTCCAGACCATGTCCATCCCTTTATAACCACAGTGGACCGTCTTCTGGTGAAGACTTCTACTTTGTCTCAAAGCTAAAATCATCTCAGTGTTAATTTTGTTGACGAATTATTTTCGTCATAGTTTACGTCAACAACCTTTTTTCCCCTGATGAAAACTAACAGTAACTAATAAAAACAAGTGCACATGGACAAAAACTAAAACTAAATTGACTGACAAAATGTTTGACAGAGATTTAATCCAATCAGACCTAATTTGGTCATATAGAAAGTGGGGACAAGTTAGGAATATATCCAATCACAGCTACTTTGGTTGTGTGGAAAGGTTGGATGAGTTAAGAGGGACATCCAATCACAGCTGCTTTAGCTTGGTGGTGGTGGGATAAGTTGTGGAGCGATCCAATCAGAGCTCCTCTCTCTTTATGAATTGATATATTCATGTAGAGTAGGTTCACCGTTTGTTGTCAGTTCTGGTATTGTAACTGAGATGCTCTGCCAGGTAGCCTAAATAAAGGTGACTGCATTTCACACAAAAGTTCAATTTGTTTCTTTTCATTTATACATTCAGACTTAATGAGCATTCAATAAAGGGTTATTAGATGTTTCATTTCATCCAAGTGTAACACATGACTTCAGAAATTCAAGGAAACATAAAAAATGCCTTACCCTTTACACTTCATATTTTAGTCTACTAAATTTACAGCAGATTTCATCGACTCAAATGTTGTGAAATTTCATCAACTAAAACTAGACTAAAATTAAAACAGTCTAGATGACTTAATTATGACTAAAAGTCAAATATATATTTTAGACAAAAGACTATGACGAAAAACTAAATTAAAATTTGCTGTCAAAATTAACATTGATCTCAGACTGGTTTCTTCAACAGTGGCTTCCAGATCTCTACCCAATGGGGCACCCTTAGGACGTGAACAGGAGATTCTCATCATAGATGTGCCGTTAATGAAGTGGCCTGTAGCTTCTCAGTTCTCCTTTCACAAGTCACAGTGCTCTATGGGATGTTGGTCTACCACAAAAATCAGCAGACTTCATCACTTCATGTTGGGATCAGATTTATGTCTTACTTGGATGATTTATTCTTTCTTAGATTCTTGATTTGTATGTGACTTGGATGTTTTATTCTTTCTTAGATTCTTGATTTGTATACATGAGAGTTTGAAGTTTTTTCTTCAGTGGTGACGTAAAGATAAACAGGAAGACAACCAGCAGACAAAACTGTGAGAAGCTCTTTTACCCACAAAAGTCAAACAGATGTACAAAATGGCCGACTTAAAGAGAAAAACAGAGTCAAAGCTGCAACAAAGGAAGCTTGACTTCCTGAGAAAGACCTCCCACTCAAACCACAAAGAGTTAACGTAAATCAAAACTGAGAGGACAGGAGGCTCTCTGTCACTTTAATTATCTATAAATGAATCAGTTACGCTTATGCTAATTAGCATATTAGCTTGTCTTAATGTGCTGTTTTAGCAGCACAGTTGACTATCACAGTTCGACAAAGCTCGCAGCAGCATGTTATGTCGATGTCTTCACATGGTGGCAGATTGACCAGAATCTACATCTGCCGTTTCAAGCCTCAAGCTGAAACGCACTCAAGCACCATCTAGTTTTTCTTAATCTATGGGATGGTTCCTGGCTGAACCTGAAATAGATCACATGTATGTACAGGACAGTCCCCCTGTAAAGCAGTTGTAACGATTTTAGCCCTCAAATAAAACTCTACAGTCACAGGAAAGGCTTAGCATTCAAGCGGTTACCATTGCAGCATGGCTAGGCAGAAGCAACATGGAGGCCTTCTTTATGGAGGTGTTAGGATCACATTATTACCTCCGCCAGGGAGCTTATGTTATTTGTAATAACTCAAAATTTTCTTCATGGATTTGGATACAATCTTTAGGGAATGTTGGTTATGGCACAAGAAAGGGGAAGCTCCATGTTTGTGGTTTTCTGAATGTGGATGCAGATCCAGGAAGTTTTTTAATGATTTGTTAACATCGTGAGATACTTTCAATTATAACTCAAAAGGTTTTTGAAGGATTTTGGTGAAATTTTAAGGGAATGTTTGTCGTGGCATAAGAGCAAATTGATGAAATTTAGTGGTGATTCGAATCTAGATCCTGGAATTTTCTAAATGAGTTTTTGGCATTGCAAAAGGGCTAGTTTCCACATTTTCAATAATAACACAGCATAGAATGTTAGAAATGTCTTTGCAAAGGTTTGTACAGTCTGAGCACCTCTAGGTTTTTGTGATTCATCGCCATGCAGAGGATTATGATTGGTTACTGAACAATTGCTACAAGGATCCACAATGTTATCTGTATAATATCAGTATCAGAAGGAAATTGCTTCAAAAGCTCAATATTGTTATCTGCAGTTATAAAACTGACTGGCAATATTTTAGCCTAACATATAAGCTTTAAGTTTGCCAAGTATTTTCATGTTAAATTGTAAGTAAAATTTCCCCCAAAAAGGTGAATTTTAGGTCAACAGCTAAGTGAATCAGTGTTTGTGGCTCTTTATATGGCAGAGAAAGTATGATTTTTACTGTCACCATGTTAATATGTTTTTATAACTGACTGTTATCTGTTTACTCCTCCAGAAAACTCCATACGCTCCATCTTCTGCTGCTGCTGTGCTGTACAAACAAGGTATGTGAAATTTTAATCATTTGACAAAAATATGACCTCAGAAATGTATTAGTGAAGTCTCACTTCAATCATCAAACAGTGCTGTATGATTGAAAAAATGGTGCATTGAACATCTTTGTGGCATCGATAAATGCTAGAGCTGTTCTCTCGATTATTTCCCTGAAAATTTATTAAAATTTCTGGAGCTCTGCCCCTAAATCTTCTGGAGCTGCTTGTTCACACTTGTCACTCACAGCAGGACGTCTTCTTTGTCTGGACCAGGATGGTACAATTTACCAAAAACATATTAACATAGAAGAAAAAACATCAGCCTAATTCCCAAATATTTCTGGGTGAGCTGCATGTCCTAATTTTTACTCTCAGACTTTTCCCCTGAGTCCCCGGGCAGATCTTTCTCCTACATTGGTGATGGTTATGCCATATATGATCAGGAATTAAGCCTGACAGGCCAAATTAATCTGAAATTTGACCTATGACCTACTAAGTCTAATCAGATCATCACTAAGTCAAAGTGGACACTGGTGCACATTCTGAAGAAAATGTCTCTTAGTGTCCTTGAGGTATTGTGTTCATAAATTTGGAATGAACACGGGACACAATGACCTCGACCCTCGACCTATGAACTCCAAAATGTAGTCAGCTCCTCCTTGAGTCAGCATGGAGAGAGAAACAAAGTTTAAAGAAATTCCTTCAAATCTTAGATGGTTAGATTTAGATATAGATGATCATTTGTCATAATGACCTTGACTTTTGACCTATGAACTCCAAAATCAAAAAGAGTCAATCCTTGGTCAGGAGTGGATTCAAGTTTGAAGAAAAGTCCATTAAAGTGTTTCTGTGACATTGTGATCACAAACAAAAAGGGACATTGACCTTTGACCCATGTACTCCTAAATTACATCAGTCTTTCCTCGAGATGGAATGGATGTAAGTGCAAAGGTTAAAGAAAAATCCTCCAAAGTGTTTTGAGAACTTTTGTTCACAAGCAAAAGGAATAAACATGGGACACATGACCTTGAACTTTGACCTATGAGCATTGAAATCTCAAAGATGCTTCCTTATGCAAAGTTTAATAAAAATTCCTTGGAAAAATCTTAAGAAATTGTGACTGCAATTAACAGATGAAGATTAGACACAACAACCTTGACCTCTGACCTATGAAAACCAAAATCTAGTATATTCTTCACTGAGTCAGAGAGATCATTGATGCCAATGAAGAAAATTGACTGACCTGGTCAATGACCTTGACCTACGACCCACAAAGTCTGATCAGTTAGTCTTGAGTTCGACTGAGTGTTGGTGCAAAGTTCAGAGAGCATCCCTCAGATCTCCTCACAATAATGGTTGACCTGGACCACATCAGGACAAGCGAATGGACAGCCTGGTAACAGAAGTCCCTCCCACCAAACAGAGCTGGCACAGAGGCGTAACGGCCATTTTGATTGGTTTATTTCAGGGAGTTCAGCACTCGTATGGAGCTGGAGGGGCGCACCACGCTGTGTTTCCAGAGCAGGAGGTACCCGGGGTACCCGGTAAGACCCAGTGTTTGTGTGCTTAAGTCCATGAGCTCAGTTACCTGGTATCCATGTATTGAAGTTTCTCCATGCTCCAGGTGGACAGGTCCAGGAAGAAGCTTCCCCTCCCCCCTCCAGAGGACGTGGATGGACTGGGCGGCGGGTTGCTGATTGTCGTTGCCATGTATGACTTCAGCGCAAAGGAGGACAGCGACCTAACACTCAAACAGGTACTAACACATGGTTACAACCTGGCTCGTCCGGGGGAAAGGGAAGCAACATAAAACCAGGTCGTTAGTGGTGTTAAGTGTTATTTATTACAAAGAAGCGAGATAACCAAAAGAAACTCTTACCTAGAGTTCACAGAGATATCGCATTTTCTAAAACAAAAACTGACATAAAAACTGCAAACTCATGTCTAACCAAACAAAAATTACAAAAGAACAGCATCCCTAACCTAGTGAGCATAACAAAGAATAACCCTGCATGTGAATGTGTAAAGTTCTTAATTCTAAACCTGGCCCACTTTAGAACGAGTGCCTCACAGAGATACAACACATAATCGAACTCGTGGAGACACGACTACTCAGCGGCAGGTGAGAAAGAGAATGATCTGTCGAGTGAAGGCGTTGCAGGTTCTTAACACTGCGCACATCTCCCCGACTGGCTAGTCAGCGGTTTTCTCTCTTGGCTGGTCACACCTAAGGGGATGAGGCCACAGCCATAACAAACACATACAAAACACACAAAAACCAAGCGGATATAGTTGATGGCTTTCAGGTCATGTGACTAATGTGGAGGGCTGGAACAAAAAAAAGTGTCAGCGAGCATTGACCACAGTGTGAAACTGTGGTACAGACTTATTTTTGCTTTTTCTTCGCAAACAATAATGTTTACATTCCACAAGGTCCCACGTCCTTCAAAATCAACACACTGTAGGCTGTACTGCACTTTAATATTTATAATATCCTCCATATCCTCTAAACCAGTTTCTATCCATATTGTTAGATATTGCACCTTATTGATTCCTTTCTCTTATCTCGGTCTACTACTGCACAATACTTCTAGGTAAAATATTTTGCACTGTTTAATGTACTGTCAACACAACTGCTGTTACCGATCACACTGTCACTGTCACCTTCATAGGATGCCTCAGTTGTCCTGAATGACACTTACTCTGTTAATTTAATTTTGATAATTGTAAATGCCTCCACCTATTCTATTTGTTTGCTACTGTACAGTTTATTGATCTCCATCTTTAAATTATATATTATTCTTTTGACCTTAATGCATGCTACTTTACCCTTGTACTTATCCCGGCACTGCTGCAACACCTGAATTTCCCCTCTGGGGATCAGTAAAGGTTTATCTTATCTTTTCTTATCTTATCTTAACATTCTTTGCTTTTAATGTTGTTGAAGGAGCCTGTGGAGCAGAAGAACATGACACCTTTTACTAAACTCTCAGTTCATGGACAAATATGAACCTCCTCTTAAAAGAAAATACCCTGTTTTCCACTTCCTGGAGTTTATGATGTCAAAGCTATACAGCCTCCACCTACATGTGTGTTTTCTGCTCTTCATGACTGTTTTGAACGTCTGCTCAGCAGCTTGTAACTCCTCCTCCCATCTCCCATAAGACATCAGTACAGACCTCTTTATCGTAGCCTCCTGTAGCCCCCTCATCACCTAAGATCCTAATGTTTCTAAAGGGGAGGGAAAAAGAGCCACACAAGACAAAATTTTGTAACTTCTCGCTTAAAAGACGATCAAACACACCAGGGCATGGGACCTTTAATTAACTAATTGTAGGTTCTTTTGGACCTTCTACAGCATCTGGGATGGTTTTTATTAGTTTGATACAACAAAGTCTTTGCCTGGTATGTAAACAAACCCTAATGTGGGAGAATCCTTTCCCTTACACCAGCATGTTTTTAACACACCCAGGTTTTATATAATTCAATATAATCACCATAATGCAGGATCAGAGGGAGCCACTGGCTTGTTTCTAAACCCCAACAAAGTTCGGCTAAAGTTCACCAGCTGACTTAATGACTAATCAAACCACCACACCGTTTGAGTTTGCTATAAAGACAGTGTTGATACAGTTCTACCAGTGTGTGTTTCATCCATTGGTCAGAGTTGATCCGATGTTTTTATTGATTATTGATCAGTTAAACTTATAAGTACTGACCTCTGGGTTGAAACTTCCACATCAGGTATATATTTACAGCTACACCCAGAGCACAGGTGGAAGAGTGCACGAGCACAAAGGTTAACAGTGAGTTTATCTCCATTGTCACAGCAGTGACAGAGACAGAGAGCCTGAGTGTCAAGTCTGCAATCATAGAAGAGACAGACGGATATGTGAGTCTCTGTCACCCTTTCAGTAGAATTCAGGTTCTTCGTCAGTTAGTGCATCAAATTAAAAAATAACCATCATTAAAAATAAATTAAACTAACAGGTTGAAACTCATTCCTTGCTGTAAGTGTGTGTTTGTTTTGTTCACAGGGAGAAGAGTACATCATCCTCCACAAACAGGACCAGCTGTGGTGGAGAGCGCAGGACAAACACGGGTACAAATGAAGTTTGTCAAAAAGTTTGACACTTTGATTCGTCTAAATCTGAGTTTTTGATGCCACACTCTCTGTATTTGGGTGACAGTGTTGCTCAGTCAGTAAGAGCTTGGGCAGGGACCCGGGGGTGGCCAGTTCAAGTCCTGATCAAAACACATTTGGAAGTTGGTTTGGTAGTTGGACAGATGCAAGCTGACTTCCTTGGGCATTGCCACAGATTATGTCAGCTAATGCATCTGAAAAGGGTTGATGCCCCTTTACCCCTGAGTCTTGGGGTGTAGGGTTAGGCCGTTGCGTCCATAAATTTCAAGAGAACCTTTGATTGGAGTAGGTTATTGTTGCTGATGATGCAGATGGGTCATCAGGATTGAAGAATGGCAAAGTGCCGACCCAGCATAATGCTCCCCTGACTAAACTGTACAATTTAGTACAAAGACTTAGTTAACTTAATCTATATTATAAATCCAGTGTGTGGGTATGAATTTGTTAGACATTACAGCCAAACTTAAGATCACAGTCAACATTTTGCACAATTTTGAAAACACTGGTACTGAAATGTCTTCAATTTTTGATGAGTAAATACCAGGAATGACCCAGCCTTGGTCACCTCAGGCTTCTGTTATTGTCTCTCGGACATTAAACAAGAATCAAAGTTGAAACATGATTAATATCAGATTAAAATTCTAGTATGACTTCAAGTATTTCATACAGTTATTCGAGTACCTTGACTACTTATTTCAGTTTCAGCAAATCAAACTTTATGAAACGATTTTCTCTTCTTGTTCAGTAACATCAACTTTAATTGCTCGCAGGATCCAGCTGCTAAAGAAGTGTTAGTTTGAAATGTGCTTCATTTAACTTCACTAATAGTCAAAAGCCTCTGTAGTTGTTCACGAAGACTTCTGTTAGAGGCTAAACAAAAAAGGATCATTAATAGTAGAGTAAGAGAAAGCATTTTAAATAATTCAGCCAACAAGGTCTTTGCAGCTTTGACTTACTAGTCTAGTGTAGTCTAAAAATGGACTAAAACAAGGGCTGACTGTGCATATTGATTGTATTTCTCTTCTTGTCTCTTGCAGGAATAAGGGCTTCATTCCCAGTAACTATGTCACAGAGAAAAATAGAATTGAAGCAAACCCGTAAGTAAAATATTTTAGTTCCTAACTACCTCTGCCAAGGGGGTTTTGTTTGTCTGTCTGTCATGGCAAAGGAGGGAAGTGATTAGAGTTTTGGTGGTGCACTGAATCTGATGCAGATCCAGGAATTTAGCAGGAAGTAGTTGGCTTTGCAGGAAAGGACAAATAATTGCTGATAAGAGTGTCAAAAATGCCCCGAGGTATGGAGGAGGCCGAAGTCCAGATCTTTCCCTACTCTCTACTTTCTTTCCGAGTTTATCCACTGTCTTTCCACCGTCAATAAAGACCAAAAAGCCCCAAAAATAGAACAACAAGAAAAAAAGTAATACTGTGGTGCAGGTTTGTGCTCTTTGAGCTGTTCTAGTTTTAAAATATTGTCATAATCTTAAGAACTGGCACATCACAGATGTACGTGTGTTTTCTCACTGTTAGAGAGACATTAAAAGATTTTGTTGACTTTTTCTGTCACATAAAACACTTTATTGTTACCTCCACTGAGGAAGAAATGTCTTCGGTAGTGTTTGCTGGTTTGTTTGTTTCCTCTTGAGCAAGAGAACTCTCAAGAAAAGCCCAAGCAGAGTTTAATGCTCTCTGTGCACTTCTATTTTTTGTATAAATCCATTAAACCACGTCTCTGTTATGATGTATTGAAATGTCAACTGTAACTGTGTTACTTTTTTTTCTTCTTTTAGGTGGTACTGCAAGAACATCACCAGAACAGAAGCTGAACAGCTGCTGAGACAAGAGGTTCAGTATTTGTCTGTTTTTGAACATATGCGTAGGCGCTGTTTTCTTAAAAGACATGGAGTAAATTGTGTTATCTTTAAGTGTAGTTCAAACAATAAGATGATCAACAGACGTTCATAAGGAAATGTTTTGCTTTTGATGATAAATCTTCATTCTTTTAAATAGTTCCGATGCCCATGTGAATGTTTGATGCTATCCTCGTTGAAGTTGTCAGAAAACTAATAATCAAATAGTTTGAGACCTGCAATGATTTTAAGCTTAAAATAAATTTTTCTAATTTCTGACATTATGAAGCCTCAAAAAGCCTATCAGCTTAGGCTAGATTGATGGATTAATTGGCGAAATACAATACGGAAGTTGGCCAAAGTTTTGGGTAGTCTTCTTTTTCAGTCCTGTGAACTAATTGCGGTTGTTTTTCAGGACAAAGAGGGTGGATTTGTTGTCCGAGAATCCAGTCAAAAAGGAGTCTACACCGTTTCCGTCTATACCAAAACATCAAGGTGATCCACTGTTAGTCAGGCTTAAAATTTACCCCAAAGTCTGAAAGCGAGTCATGAAGTACTGTGTAATGTAAATTAACTTTGAATCCCAACTTTCAGCTTCTCTGTTTGTTCTTTGCAGTGCTAATGGGGATGTCCGTCATTACCAGATCAAACTCACCGACAGTGGACAGTATTACTTGGCGGAAAAGCACATATTCAGCTCCATACCTGAGGTCATACACTACCACGAACACAACGCAGCTGGTACGTGCACTCAGTGCTTTTGTGAATGCTTTTACAAAGACAGAAGAGGTTAAACGTCTCCCTAACTTTTCTGTTTCTGTTCTTCAGGTTTGGTGACGAGGTTACGTTACGCAGTTGGGCCGATGGGGAGGTGTGTCCCTGCTACAGCTGGATTCAGCTCAGGTAAATAAAGACATATAAATTAAAATCAAAACCATAAATACTTTATTAATGCCCAAGGGGAAAGTCTGTTGTTTCAGTTGCTCTTATACATAGTATAACATCAGGAATCAAATACGTTGAAATAGATAAAATAGATAAGAGACATTAAAATAGATAAGAGTAAAAAATTAAGTAACGATAAGAACGCAGGTTACAACTTGCAAATCTTTAAGTTATTCTTTAACTTCCTTATGAAGGAAATAAATAAAATAAGTAAAGTGAGACTATAAACAAGCCCAAGAAATGTGCACTGTGTGACAGCATTGTGTGAAAGTAAACCACACTGAAAGGGTATTGCAATGGATATTTAGTTTTCTTATTTACAATATTAGCAAATATTAGGGATGACAACAGTGATAAAACACATGTTATTATTATTTATTATTATATTTTTATAAACATTCAGCCTTTCTGCTTTAAGTATCATTAATAGCTGATTAATCTGTATAAACTCCTGGATAAGATTTATAGAAAGCTGGGTTATTTCTCTCAAAACTTTAAAAAATATCCATTGGTTTGTCCGTTATGTCCGTGAGCAAGATTATTCAAAAGTTCACAACAGATTTTGATGACATTTTCAGGGAATGTTGGTCATGGCACAAGGAGGAAGTGATTAGATTTTGGTGGTGATCAGAATCCAGATGCAGATCCACGATTTTTTTAAGGAGCAGTTTTCAACATTTTTATAATAACTCTGCTAAGAATATCAGAAATGCCTTGGCAGAGGTTTGTGCTCTCCCTGAAAATCACATTAAAATCTTTTGAGAACCTTAAATAGTGCCAATTTTATTTGAGTAAAAAAGCTCAGTCTGTCATGATGACAAATTTTTGTCAAGATTGCAAGAAAAAAGCTAAATCTAACCTACCATAGGGCAGATGGCTAATTTATTCAAAAGAAACTATCTAAATGAGCAGAGATCTAAAGGAAACAACAAATAATTAACAGTGATCATAAGGATACCAGCTAAAATGAAAAGTACTGGTTCACGTTCTCTTAGAACTTCCACAGATAAGCTGAAAGTGTCTTGATATGCAGATGATAGCCTGGTTTGTATCTCAGACCTTTTCATCTGTTTGTCTTTAAAGGGGGTTGGTGATAATTTGCTTAAAGTCTTATGCCAAGATAAACAAGTCTGATCATATTTAATCGATTAAAAATGTAGTCAAGGCTGCCCCTTGTATCCATGTTTGATTGTAGCTGCATTTACACCTTGAGTGATGAACTCTGTCCATCAGATAAGTGGAGTGTTTAAAACTAGAGTCTAAATAAACTGTCTCTGTATCCAGATTATACTAAATTGTGTTTATTAGAAACCTTTGCCTGTCTTTTTTTGGTTTGGGTTTTAAGATGATGGGGTGAATAGGAAATGACCTACCGTTCAGCTTCTCTCAGCACATACAGTAGTATATAAAGAAGTCCTTAATCATAAGGTGGTGGCATGAAGCCAGGGCTGCCTCTTGTCTCCTTTTTGATTGTATTTGCATTTGAACCCTCTACCATAAGCTTTGCCCAGAGCTTCTATGAGGTGTTGAAAACTAGAGATAAGTCATGTCTCCTTATGAAGACAATCTCTTTAAATCCTACATCTTGTGGCCTATAGCCTGTGGCACCAGCTTTGAGGAAGTCCTATCTTGAGTTACGGTGTACAGTCAACATTAAACCCTTCTCCACAACTAGAAAAGTCAAGTTGTATTTGTTTTGCTGCACGATCAAGACATAAGGTCCATCATATCTGGCAGAGCATAAGGCCTAAACCGAGCAATATGTCCACTTCATTTGAGTCATAATGACACAAATACTCAGTAAACTCGTTGTCATCCTCAAGAAACCAGGTTCCAAATTTCTCCCTTTCTTATTCACCAAATATTCCCAGGAAATAAATCTGAATCACGCTTTTGTTTCTCCATCTTCTTCTCTGCTTCCTCTCTCTTTTCGTTTCCCGCCGTGCAGAGAAGTGGGAGATCAACCCCAGCGAGCTGACCTTCATGAAGGAGCTGGGCAGCGGGCAGTTCGGTCTGGTGAGGCTGGGGAAGTGGAGGGCTCAGCACAAAGTGGCCATCAAGGCCATCAGGGAGGGCGCCATGTACGAGGAGGACTTCATCGAGGAGGCCAAGGTCATGATGTAAGGAGGGGATAAGGTCACGGGGATGTGGAAAGAGTTTGGAGGACTTCCTTGTCCTAATAAGGAGGTTAATCTCGTGTCTTCCAGGAAGTTGTGCCACCCCAAGCTAGTGCAGCTGTATGGCGTCTGTCTGCAGCAGCGCCCCCTGCTGATCGTGGCAGAGTTTATGGAAAACGGCTGCCTGTTAAATTTTCTACGTCAAAGGGGCGGAGCTCTGGAGACGAAGTGGCTTTTGTCCATGTGCCAAGATGTTTGTGAGGGGATGGAGTACCTGGAGGCTAATAGTTTCATCCACAGAGACCTGGTGAGTAAAGCTGGAAGGAGAAGTGTTCACATCCTCTGTTTCACTACAAATAACTTAATAATCATGAGGGTTTGTTATTGTTTCTGTCATATAGGCGGCCAGGAACTGCCTGGTCAGTGAGCACAGTGTGGTGAAGGTCAGCGACTTCGGAATGACCAGGTATGACCTCCAAATCTTTCAGGCTCACGTCGAGGATTTCAAACTGATGCTGTGTCTCCATCGTTTTCCCAACTTGTGATGGTGGAAATGCAAATAATTGTATACATATTTATTTCCCCCAAATGATGTTTTGAGACAGTGTTAATTTTGACAGCACTTTTAAATTTAATATTAGTCTTTTGCCTAAAATATCTTTTAGTTTTGGTCATAATTTAGTCATCTAAATTGTTTTAATTTTAGTCTTGTTTAAATTGATGACATTTCACAACATTTTAGTCGATGAAATCTACTGTAAATTTAGCCGACTAAAATATAAAGTGTAAAGTGCAAGGCATTTTTTATGTTTCCTTGAATTTCTGAAGTCGTGTTTTACACTTGGATAAAATGAAACATCCAACAATCCTTTATTGAATGCTAGTAAAGTCTGATTGTATAAATGAACAGAAACTAATTGAACTTTTGTGTGAAATGCAGTCACCTTTATTTAGGCTACCTGGCAGAGCATCTCAGTTACAATACCAGAACTGACAACAAACAGTGAACCTGCTCTACATGAATATATCAACTCATAAAGAGAGGAGCTCTGATTGGATCGCTCCACAACTTATCCCACCACCACCAAGCTAAAGCAGCTGTGATTGGATGTCCCTCTTAACTCATCCAACCTTTCCACACAACCAAAGTAGCTGTGATTGGATATATTCCTAACTTGTCCCCACTTTCTATATGACCAAATTAGGTCTGATTGGATTAAGTCTCTGTCAAACATTTTAGTCTAGTTTGTATATGTTGATGAAAATGTCAGTTAATTTAGTTTTTGTCCATGTGCACTTGTTTTTATTAGTTACTGTCTAGTTTTCGTCAGGGGAGAAAGGTTGTTGAAGAAAACTATGACGAAAATGTTTAGTTAACAAAGTTAACACTGATTTGAGCTTGATCTATTATGATTCAGCTTTTGCCCACTTTGGTCTGGATGTTTACTGTTTTTTCATACCATACCAAAGTGAAATGGACTGGATCGCATGGTGTAAACTAACCATGATTTTTATGTGTACCGTATAACGCAAAATCAGTCAGTGTCAAGCAGACTAAAAATGCTGATCAATGCCTTTAAGCTCAGAGTCAGTGTTTTATCTCAGTGTTTGCTCTCAGCCCGTGTAAAGCATGAGCTCATAAACCACGAGCCGTTAATTATTCACTCATGCAGTTTGAGATAACATTCCTAAATTACATTTTTACAGTTATAAAGGGGACGTCTGACCTTTATACTGCTTCCTTGCTCAGCTTTACCAGAAATATGTCATTGACCAAATTACCAAGAGTACTTTATCAAAATTTGTGTTTTAGTACCAATGAGCACAATTATGACAGAAGGCATGCTACTGAGGGTGGACTTGCACCACCTAAAGTAAAGACAAATCACCTGGAAAGAGCTTTAATATACAGGGCCGTGTTGACATGGAATTCAACATCAATTAAAATCATACTAAGGACGCATCTCCTGTCTAGAGAGGAGAATCGAAAACCAATTCCATCTGTAAATTGATAACAATTCCCCCAAGGAATTGATAATATTAGCCTTTCAACTTATCAGAAACTTCATCAGTTCCTTACACTGTAGTCTGCATGTGTTTTCAAATCAGGGACGCCACGCTCTCATCAGAGGCAGAAATTATAACAAAAAGGTCAAAAGTCGTAGCAGACAGCAGGCAGAAGCAGTCAAAACTGTGCCTTCAATTTCTACAAAAGAAGTAATGCACGGCTTTCAGTATGTGGAAACAGTAGCTGAGCCTGCCTGATTTAATGTCTGTAATCAGGCAGATCCATCCTGCCAAGCTCCAGCCTACGATGTTTGTGCTTGGCCCAAAGCGGGCCGGTCCAATCAGAGTCCATACGAGCAAGATGACAGCAGGATGTGACTACTTGGACAGAGATTAGCATAGATGCTAACGGCCTCAGTAGCAGTTAAATCAGATCATCACTGCATTTCTTTATTAAATGAAAAACAAACATCAACACTACAAACTTCTCTGTAGTAAGGATATTTAAGCTCCACATCCAACATTATTTGAGGAGCTTGTTTTATGAAGCGGCTCAGAATCTGTAACGCAGTAGCAACCACAAATTGAATTAACTGATTAGCCCAAAATAAATGTTGATTGACAAAACCATCGTCCAGTCACCTGTCCAATATGCTTTTGAAAGGTTCTGCCCTCACCAAATACCCTCCATGGGCTCTTTCCCAGATGGACTAGTGGGTCATACTGCAGTCTATTATGTCAGGTTAGCAACATGCAGAGGGATTCATTTATGCAACGCTGCGTTAAATACCAGTATGTGGACCAATGGTTATACTACACAGAAGATCAGCAGGAATCGATAAAGGAGTTGTTTAAGACCTGAATCGATAAGCTGGATTGTTTATGGTATTGGTATCAATACAGTTCCATCAATTCCGATCCCTGCTCCTGGTTAAACATATCTCTGTGGCTGCTGATATGTGATTGATGCTATCTCCATCAATATCTGATCAATGTAATAAACTTATATATAATGTTTTTCAATATACCAAGTAATAAGTTTATGAGCTAAATTTCTTCTTTGAATTTTATCCTCTTAAACTCGGTCCTGTGTTTGTGTTTTGTTAGTTAGTTATGCAGAATGCATTTTAAGTTTTGTTCTTTCAGGTGTTATTTTGAAGTATTTGTTACTGTAGGTCTGTTTTTAATAGATGTTGCGATCATTGTGTGTATGGGGATACACAGGTTGGGATGGACTAAACATTCCCTGAAAATATTGTTTCAGAGTTCAAATTAGTCAGAATGTTGATGAATTCCCGACTCCATCCACATGGATGCATATTTTCAGAGTTTTAATTTATGCAAGTTGAAAGTATTTTTTTAAAGGATGTGGTTTTGCTTTACTTAAAGCAAAATGAAGCCAAATGTAGCTACTAAGACAGCGACATTCATTATCAGACTGTAGTGCACAGATGTGCAGATATGAAACAGCACATTAGTGAGAAAAAAAACACAGAACCTACTAAAACATGAAAATGTTACTGAAACATGAAAATGTTAATAAAACATTAAAATGTTTAAGTGTGTAAAAGTGCCAAAGTTTCCTCCCGTCAGGGCCTTTGAAGGAATTTTAGAGATATACTGCAGTGCAATGTTGCAGTCCAAATTTTCAATACTTTTTTAATACTTTTTTTTTTTTTGCTAAATTTTGTGAAGTAATTTAGCAGAAGGCCTGAGCCATGTCAATGTTTATCTCCAATTAATGAACTCTGTGGCTGATTTGTGTGCCTTTGGGTATGGTCTGACTTTTTGCCTGAAAAAGTCCTTTTTTTAAGGATTTTGTGGTATGAAGTCATGCCTCCACTGTTTATCACTCTTCATATTTGTGAGGTATTTTTAACTACTAGTTGGTTAGCTTTGCTTAGTTTGGCATTACATAAAGACCAGGAGCAGAGGTGAAGCTGACTCAGATTTTACGATTTTTTTCAGGTACGTTCTGGACAACCAGTACACCAGTTCTAGTGGTGCTAAGTTTCCAGTGAAGTGGTCTCCTCCTGAAGTTCTACATTACAGTAAATACAGCAGCAAGTCTGATGTTTGGTCATTTGGTAAGAAACTTACCCTCACTCCATCCATTCACTCTTAAAAGTATTGTTTTGATCCTCCTTCAGATAATTTTAACAGACTTGTTTATACCTAAAGTTATTATTATTGTACTTTTTAATTTTGGATCCAGATTCCAGATTCATTATTGACATTTATTTTACAGTTTGGCTCATACTTTTGTAAATATTTGTGTCATTATGTGTAATTAAAATTATGTATAAGTTGGCAGTAAGTTTATTTGTGTATTCCAAAATAGCCTTTTTTTTCCTCATGAACATAACCATTTCTACAGCATCCCAACATCTTTTATGTTCTAGTATATTACTGGGTTGATCCAAGCAGTTTTTTAACCAAAACAACTCTTTTTTAAAAACATTTTGAAGCTTAGCCCCAAAGTGCTGCAACAGGGTTAAAAACCTGAGTATCTTTGTATGCAGATGATCTTGTGATTTATATATCATATCCCGAGAATCTCAATGAAGATGGAATAAACAAAACATGAAACTGAAGACTAGTTTAAGGATTGTTGTTGTGTTAAGGTTGTTCTATGTAAAAGAGTAGCTTGTTTCCAAAATAGTGAACTTGCAGATTCATTGCAGTTGAGATTCAAATAAAAGATAGATAAGCTCAGAAGTATAGGTTATGGTCTGCTGGTGTGATATTGATGCCTATTTAATGCATCTTTCCCTGCTCTCCACCCCCTTTTAAGGTCCCTATACTTTATGCCAAAAAGACCAAAAAATATTGTTAAATAAATAAACACAATTTCTAACATATAATTGTAGTTACTGGAAAAACAAAAACTACTGTATTCACAATCAAAATTCTGTGTTTTTTAATCTTTCCTAGCTCTTATAAACAGGTAGTTGGATTTTCAGTGAATAAAATTAATGATTCATATAAATAGAGAATAAAGAAAATTTAAGAAGTAACATTAGTCTGGTTTTATAAAGTTAGTTTTAACATTTCCCTTTTGGCTAATTAGCCCGTTTGTGTCTTTATTCCAAACATAAGCAGATATTTGCCACTAAGTAAGGGTAAAATGTAAAAGACCATAGAGTTTCGATTTAGTCTTTTGAATATCTGTGCGTAGGTGTGGTGATGTGGGAGATCTACTCGGAGGGTCGGACGCCATTTGAAAACCGCACCAATGCCGAAGTGGTCAGTGACATCACCAGGGGAGTCAGACTGTACCGCCCACACCGCACCGCACAGCCACTTTACGCCATCATGTACCGCTGCTGGCATGAGGTGCTCGAACTCTCACATCACTAAAGTGTTATTTTGTTAATGGTAAAGTTTTATGAGCTTAGTCTAACATACAGGATCATTTTTCATAGTTCTGATCACACTAACTGATTTTGAGTGCATTTTTATAAAACAGGAAAAGACGTTTTTATATGTTTGTCAAACCATTGGTCATGAGAATAATTAATTTTTCTCTCCTCAAACATATCCTCCCCGTCTAACCAAGCTTTTGTGTTCCTCTTCGTTGCTGCTGCAGAGGCCTCAGGGTCGACCTTCTTTCTCAGAGCTGCTGGAGGAGATCAGAAAACTGGCAGAAAATCCAACATAACCAAACCAGATTTGGATGTAAATATTAAGTGTAGATAAACTGTAATTTTGTCATTGTAAATAAATGTTAATACACTGTTAATAAACAATATTTTATGAAAATATTCTCTGCTCTTACTTTCAAGGATGATCGCTGTCAATAACAGAGTTTTTTTGGTTTATGTTTTTTAACGCCAGATTTTAAAAAAAACTCACCATTTTTTAGATCATATTTAAAACACATTCTTACAGGAGACCGTCTTCATAATGACTGACTGACTTGTGATGTTCTGTTTTACTCTATCTTATTTTTTATTTGTTTTTGTTTGCTTTAATTTATAAATTTGTAACCAACAAGTTTTTATTATTGTCTTCTTTTATTGATTATGTTTTATCTTGTGTTTTTATGATGCTTCTAATGTTTCTGATTTTGTTTTGATTTTATGTTTTGTACATCACTTTGTATATTATTAATATTATTATTAATATTCTTATTATGGCCACACTTAGCCTTTATTTGCATTTTTTTTAAGTTTGTTTAAAATCCCAGCATCTGTTGTGCTGTATATTTTGTACATATTTCCTCATAGGTATAGAAAAATACTCAGTTAATAGGAAAAACTTTTGTAGATGGTTTAGCTAAAATACCAGGATCAGTGCCCTGTTGTAATACAACCATGAAATGATATAGTATTGATGATTTAAGATTTCTGTGGTAATGAAGTTGAATCTAAGCTTCTTTGAATTTAAAATCATCATTAAACTCTTCAGAAATGGAGGATTTATTTAGTGCAGGAATTTTCTATGAGATGGTGTAAGTTTAAGCTTGGTAGACAATAATGGGTGGATGCAGAGGCAAATTTTTACTACCTTTAAAAAAACAGCAGACGGAGGTAAAGAGCTTCAGTCAGTTTAAGGCTCCATCCACTGATGATAATGGAGTAAAGCCACTGGGATGAGTGACATTAAATTTGTGCTGGATAGAGGTGTACTCAGGAGCATGTTTTTAGGATGAATGCTCATTATCTTAGGAAGAGCGTGGAGTTATATATTGACTACGTTTGTTTCCTTTCATACAAACACTATATGTGTGCAGTTTTCATTGTGTTTATAGGTATGGACCTCAACACACCAAAGCCCTGAGCAGCCATTTGCACATTTTTAAATCAGATTTCCATGAAAGTAAATAATTATGTGGTTGTTTTATCAAGATCCAAACTTAGTTATCTTGAAATTGCCACATGCATTTGGTTGTTTCTTGAGATACTACAGAGTCCTGGAGGGGACATAAAGGAGGAAAAAAATAGTTATAGGAAAAAAAAAAAGACGGACTTTTGCATGCTCCCACATAAGTCTGTATCTTTTAATTTTTTGTTCTACAACATTTTTTCCTGTATTTCCTTTCCTGGGATCCCTAAATATGATCACTGTATCTAGTGTTAATAACTGACCTCATTTCTTTACATTTAAGGCTAATTTCAAAGTAAAATCCATTGAACCTCACCAAAACATGTTTTGGTTTGACTGACCCAGAGTATTTTTGCATCTCACAAGCGTGGTGCCCAGTAAAGGAAATTAGTTAGAAAATAGTTATAGAAAAAATAAAAGATGCAGACTTTTGCAAGATCTTGTTAAGCTTTGTGAGAGTTTAAACCTTTTATTTTTTTCCCCATAACTATTTTTTTCTCCTTGATGTCCCAGCTCACGAGTCTGTAAGATACACTTCTGAAATTGTTGAAATTAAGCTGCTGTAATGGGGAAACCAGCTGTCCAGAGGGAGATGTGCAAGGTCCAAATTCAACACTTGCTAAGTGCCAACTGCGGATTAAGTTGTTGTTTTGAGGCTTAATTTCAGCTGTAAATTTTTTAACAAGTAAAAATACATTTTTTAAACACATCTTCAGTTCCTGATATGATAAAATGGTTCTGTCTGTGGAATATAATACCAAATAACCTTATTAAGTGCACTGAACCATTTGTAAGTGTCTGTTTTTTTCCTTTGTGTTTACATTTTATTGATATTTGGAAATTTATTTGTGGGCCATAGCTACTGAGTGCCACATTATACCTATCCCTCTATTAAATATAATATATTTTATCATATAATAATATACATCAAAATATATATATTTAATATAATATATTATAAAATATATTAAAACATATTTAAATATTATTTTATGTTAATTTTATTATTTAAATTTTTTAATGTAGATAGATAGATAGATAGATAGATAGATAGATAGATAGATAGATAGATAGACAGATAAAACCTTCCTCAGGGAAATTCAGATTCCGTAGCAGTTCAGTATTACAGATTCAATATATAAAAAAGATATATCTAATCTTGATCTATTCAGATTTAGATATATCTAAATACATACATACATATATATATATATATATATATATATATATATATATATATATATATATATATATATATATATATATGTATATATATGTATATATATATATATATATATACACACACACACACACATATATATATATATATATTGCTGTTGGCTGGCTACTGCTCATAGTTAGATAGATAGATAGACAGATAGATAGATAGATAGATAGATTTTATATTTTATGGATTTGATCCCTCTATTAAATACAATATATTTTATCATATATTAATATACATCAAAATATATATATTTAATATAATATATCATACAAATATATTATAATATATTTAAATTTTATTTTATTTTAATTTTATTATTTAGATTTTTTAATGTAGCCAGATAGATAGATAGATTAGATTAGATTAGATTACTGAGGGAGTCTTCCCAGGGATTAATAAAGTTCTATCTAATCTAATCTAATCTTTTTAAATGCATTAAGTATGACTTGATGAGGTTTTGTGAACCTGTTAAAGTCCAACAGGAGGCGGACTTCATACCCATCCCCGGTTGTTAAAATATCAAAATGTCCTCCAAAAATGTCCTGTCCTCCGCACGACCGTTAATTTGAATTACGGTGACGTCACTTACTCTCTCTGCGTCGGACGTGGCGGGAGTCGTTACCAAGGCAACGCGTGAGGACACAGAGCGCCGCACACTGAAGGGGCCCAGCGGTCTTCTCCGGTGACCCAGAGCACTAACGTTAGTCCAGTGTTTACGGTGAGACCGGAGGCTACCTGACCGGGGACCGACGGTGGAGCTCTGCAGAGACGTGAGTGTGTCACTGAAGTTTGTTTACCTTTATTATGGGGACATGAGAGCTGAACGATACTGAGTTAATGGAGCCTTTTGGTTTACAAACCCCTGTAGCCTTTATGTAATATTTCTGTTCATATCAACCCCTTTAATCTGTACTTAATCAAAATGTCAAGAGCATATGCATTTCACTTCATTCTTTTTCATATTTATATACAAATCCTAATTCCATTAAAGTAGGAACAAAGTGTAAAATGTAAATTAAAACAGAAAAAATCTTTTGCAAATCCTACATGACCTATCCAATTGAATACACTACAAAGATGAAAAATAAAGTCAGTCATTTTGAATTTGATGCCTGCGACATGTTCCAAAAGAGCTGGGACAGGGGCAACAACAGACCTTTTTGGAACAGTCCGTAGGTGAACAGGTAAAGTCTTCCACAAGCAAAGATAGGGCGAGGTTCACCACTTTGCAAAACAACTGCCTGAGCAAACAGTCCAACAGCTTAAGAAAAATATTTTTCAACATGCAACTGCAAAGAGTTTAGGGATTTCATCATCTACAGTCCATACTTTCATCAAAAGATTCACAGAATCTGGAGAAATCTCAGCATACAAGGACAAAAAAAACTGTGACCTTCAACCCCTCAGTCATTAAAAATATTGCATGATGCATGATATTGGATTTTTGTAGCCTTAATTTTAATATAAAAAAGTTAATATTGTGACAAAAATAAAAAAATTACATCAACCTTGAGATGTTAGTACCAACAATGTCATACTAAGCTGAGCATTTCCCCACATAAGGTACTTTGAATAAAACATTTCATTGTAGAAAATACATTTTTATTGTTCGTACTGTAAGACTTTCTTTGCTGTAGTTTAACTTTTTTAAATTTGGGTCCATATAATTATCCCAATGGGTAGTTTTACTTATCAAGAGTGTCCTTTTCTTCTCCATAACATTATTTTTATTTTAACAATGCCTTTGAGAAGCTGTTCCTCTTTTCATCCTTTTATTAACTGTTGTTTGTCCCAGTCATACTAAAGAAGTGTTCTGTTTTTTTTTTTTTTCTTACTCTGCAGGCGGATGGAGCGTTATGAGTCTCTGGGTTTGGTCGGGGAGGGCAGTTATGGCACCGTGCTAAAGTGCCGTCACAAAGAGTCCGGCCGTCTCGTCGCTATCAAGAAGTTTATGGACTCAGATGATGACAAGACGGTGAAGAAGATCGCCCTGAGGGAAATCAAGCTGCTGAGGGTACCTGTCAATCAATCCATCAGCCAATCAATCAATGAGTAACTGAGCAGCGAGCAGCCTGTTCAAACCTGAAACCCGAGCAACTGTTTACACAAAAGCAGTCTGTCAATCACTGAACAAACAAAGTCAGAACACTTCAGAGCCATCCTCTCACTACTGATTCATATGACATGACAGGAAACAGCAAATAAGTATGGCCTTAGGAAAACTATGGGAATACACAAGATGGAAATGTACTGAAAAGATTAAAGTCTCTTATCTTGTAGGGATATTTGTACTAATACCAAAACAAAAATAGAGCTTGATTCTTGAAAGTGTGACTTACAATATGCAAACTATTTTGTAGCAACTACGTCATGACAACCTGGTGAACCTTCTGGAAGTATGGAAGCGTCGCCGCCGCTGGTATCTGGTGTTTGAGTTTGTGGAGCGAACTCTTCTGGATGACTTGGAGCAAAAACCGAATGGACTGGACCTGAACACCAGCCGGCAGCACCTGTACCAGATCTTGAGGGCTGTAGCCTTTTGTCACCAACAAAATGTAAGGACATATGATTTTGTTTTTCCCAGATCTATGTTGATAAAGTTTCTTAGACACCATATTTCCAAAACTCTCACACAAGTTGATTTAATAATTTATCAGCAATTGTTAGTCAACAGCTATTGTTAGTGTCCTTCCACTAGATAGCCATATTGAATTTCAATGTTTACAACCCCCCAAAACGTATTTTCCTGACGTTGTAAATTAAAGGAAACATGACGAAAAAAATACTCAAACCCAAGAAAAAAACAGCCTGACTGCAACAGTAAGATGAGCCGAAAACCGTAACTACAAGCTAGCTGCTTTAAATGTCAATAATTAAAATTTTCTCAAACCATCCTGCTGCTAGTTGCTAAAAGAAATCAATTAAAAGCACACATAAAGGACAGGGATGTCATGCCTACAAACCAGAGACAAGGACTCGAGTTGCACTTAAGTTGAATCCAAAGGTGACTTCAGACTCGACTCGGACTTGAGGTTTAACGCTTGTGTCCAGTCATTATTTTGGTAGATTTGGCTCACTGTAAACAAGAGTCACTTCAACATAGACGGGCTTACAGCTGCCACAGCTGAAGACATTACTGATAGTGGGCACTGATTAGGGTGCCATGTCCATGTGGAGAGCTGCCCACAACCTGGAATCTTCACCCCAAATATTTTAAAGAAAGGCACCTACACAACGTTATAGACAGTGACAGTTACTCCCTTCTCTCCTCGCTCGTTAAACCTCAAGAGACTTCACTGGCATGTGGCTGCAATCCAGAGACTTGAGGCTTGACTTGGACTTGGCCTCAAGGACTTGAGACTTGAGTTGGACTTGCAACAAGTGACTGGTGCCCATTTCTGCGACATGCTAAAGCAAAAAGTTTCGTAAGGCTACTTCTGTTACATTTCTACAAGGGGGTAATGGTAAGCTGACAAGATAAAATAGTTGACATCTAAATTGGAACTATTTATTTCAACTTGGTCTGATTTTCCCTTTTTCACTGACCAACACGTCATCCAAAAGTTTAAGATATGTTTTCTAAAAATAAAGTTAGCCAGCAACTGAATTACTGTTAACATCTTTAGTTGAAAGCTTGGAATTATTCAACAGAAGCATCACCTAGAAGAAATACAGACAGATAAAGTTTGAAAATCTGCCCTTTTGTTTAATTTTATCCACTCTTTCCCTCCAAGATAATCCACCGTGACATCAAACCAGAGAACATTCTCATCTCACAAGGGGATGTAGTCAAGCTGTGCGACTTTGGTTTTGCACGGACAATGGCTACGCCTGCGGATGGAGGTGCCTACACGGACTATGTGGCAACTCGCTGGTATAGAGCTCCTGAGCTGTTGGTGGGAGACACTAAGTATGGCAAGTGAGTGTTCACGTGTACACAAGAGAATATTAGGTTAAGGTTATTTATTGGTGAAAACATTCATAGAAGTGTATATGTGTGTATTTGTAGACCTGTCGATGTGTGGGCTGTTGGTTGTCTGCTGTTGGAGATGCTGACGGGTCAGCCACTGTTTCCTGGAGACTCTGATCTTGATCAAATACACCACATCATCAGGTGCTTTGGTAAGTAAAGAAAGTTGATTAAAAATATGTTAGATCTTCTCATGTAGCTATCTTAACATAACAACTCATAATGTTATGATCTTTCTAAATCAGGTAACTTAACAGCTCACCATCAGGAGTTGTTCTACAGGAATCCAGTCTTTTCTGGAGTCCGACTGCCCCAATGTTCTAGCAAAGTCCCACTTGAGCAGCGCTTCCCCTCAGTTGCAACCAATGCCCTGGATGTTGCACAGGTAGAGCGCAGTTATTTGCCTCATGGTGACAAACTCAAGAAATACATTATAAAACATAGATATGACTGTTCCAGAAGTGCCTCCGGCTTCTCTGCAACAATATCTAACATGATTGGCTTATCTCTTAAAGAGCTGTCTCCAGATGGATCCAGAGAGTAGAGCTCATTGTTCAGAACTTCTAGAGCACACTTTTTTCACGCAAGACTCTTTTGACATCAGGTAATTTAATGCATTGCCACTTAATAAGCCGCTCTTTTGATTTGACTTAATCACTTAAGCCCTTTCAAATGAGATGATCATTTTCTGCTTCTATCTTATCATGTGTCAAAACAGGTTTCTCGATGAATTGAATGCCAAGATCCAAAAAGACCACAGGGAAAATTCCACACTTCCCAAAATAGCCAAAACCCAAAGACAAGACGAGGACAACGTAAATGATAAGGACCAAAGACGCAAAGACAAGAAACAATCGGAAGATATGGAAGTGAAAGTGAAAAAAGAAAAGGACAAGAATGACAAAGACAAGTTTCCCAAAACAAAAGCAAAGCAGCCTCCAAAGCCTAAGAACATTCACAACACCTCAATGTCCAACAAACAATCCAAAACACAAGGCGCTGAAAAAATGGCCAAAATTGACCAGAGCCAAATAATCACAAGAGGTAAACCTGGAAAAGCTTCAGGTGTTGAGCTAAAAATGGAGCCAGATATTTCCAAAAAATCTAAAACCCACACTCCTGAATCATTGGAGGCTTCAAAGACTACAACTTATCTGAATAACACAGCAGATATCGAGCACAGGATTCGGGAAGTTGCATCTGTAGAGCCAAGAGAGAGCAATATAAAACAGGCAGATACAAAAGAGATAAGATTTACTGGCGTGCTTTCAAGTTACTCAGACAATTCTGTGCCGAGTGTGGCTGAGAAAAGTATGAAGGAGATCCAGATCCAATCCAAACTGGAGCTAATTCAAGACTTAAGAAAGAGCAAGAACTCAAATGCAAAAGTAGCTAAAATATCCAACTGCTCAACCAATACTCATACAGTTAAAATTTTGTCTTCAAAACCTTCTTTAGGATCAATTATCAGTTGTTCAGAGTCAAAGTCATCCCAGAAAATGAGTAAAATTTCTTCTTTGGAAAACCCTGATAGAACAGGAACTGCCACAACTTATAAAATTTCCAACTCAGATCAGAAAAGCATCAGCACAAAAGTAGTTAAGGTCTCTACCCTGGTGATACCATCTGTAACCAAGCCACACAAGACATCATTAACTTCAAAGCATCAGACGGATCGTTCTGACACGGACACAGAACAAAGATCAACCAGTGAAAGTGTAAAAATCCTACCTCCAACAACCAAGTCATTTAAGACCATTTCAAAATCTGGCTTTAGAAATACCAAAGAAAGTACAAATGTGCCAGACAGTCCCTTAAAGAATCTTACCACAGATCCTTCAGTGCAGTCTTCTGTGGTTTTCATAGGGGGGAATCTTGCACACAGTGTCACATCCTTAACTGGATCATCCTTGATTGCAAAGCCCCCTAATACTGCCATATGGGGACCTGACAAATCCCAAACAGATTTTCAAGCAAACAAGGACCTTGAAGAAGTTTTGATCACTACGGCATCTCAGCAGGACAGCACTACTTCAAGAGAGGACATCAGGGAGAACTGTGGATGGTCTTCGATGAGCTCTGTGATCAACACAGCTGCGAAACACAATGAGACGGATGATGTTCTTAGTGTAGATTATGAGGAGAATCCTGGGTACAATGGGTCCAGTGGAATCCATCAACAAAGCACTGCCAAGTCCAAGATCACCAAAGAATCCAGAACATCAACTTCCTCCCTGGATGAAATATCCAAATTCAAAACGCCAGTTGGTACGTTTGTTCCTAAAACTTTGAAAGCTGCCGATAAAGAGAACAGAGAGGATCTTGCACTTTCAGAGACCATCAGCCCAACAACACAATCTCCTCAGGTTGAACCTCAAGCTTCAAATCCTAAGCAGACAGAACTCAACATGAAGTTCTTGCAGCCTCCACATATTGAATCTTTGATTAGGGAACCAAAAGCAAAGCATGGGTCTTTTGGCAAACCCACCAAGTCTCCTATGACAGTGACCGCGAAGACTCACAAACCTGCATTTCCTACTGAGGCAAAGAACAAAAGAGATGATACAGAAATGGACAGGGGATTGAATGGACCTGCATCCTCAGATTCTACTTTGTTTACCTCCTCAGCAAATCCAGACCACAACCCCTCAGCACGGACCCTCTACGACATTCATACCACAAATGCTAATGACTGTACATTCAGTGTTTCCAATTCCTCTCCACCTCCCCCGCCACCTCCTCCTTCCTCCACTCCTCAGCTCCTTCCTCCATCTTCCACACCCCTTATCCCCTCAATCTCTGCTGTTGGTACCACCAACCCTAACAGCAGCAACCAGTTTACAGTGGGAATGGGTGTCCAGTCTGGGACCATCAACCTAAGGTACCTCAGCTACAGCACTGGACCAGAACTTGAGATTTTAGGATTGATTTAGCATGAGACAAAGTGTTACCAAGCTAATGGCTCAAAGACATTATTCAGAACATATATTTACCTATTACAATTTTCCTGTACATTTTTGTGGTGCCATTTTGAATAAGTGCAGAATTAATGTGAATTAGTACTTTAACAGTCTGTCCAAAGAAACCTGCATCTTAGGTAGGCTTGATAGTGCAAAGGACCTTGCCTGAGGGTCCACCAAGGATGACATGCCCTGACAGGGACTTAAACTAGACCTCCTGCTTAGTGGATAAGCGACTTATCCAGTATTTTTAGGAAGGAGAATTCGCAACTTGCCATGTGGTAGACTGTGTTCTTGTTTGTTCTTCTAAGGTGTTCAGACAAACCAAAGCATCAGAGTGGCATCTACAGTCGACTGACCCAACAGACCTTGTCCAGCCATGTAACAGGACCGCAGACTTATCAGGTAACACACTTTAACATGCTCAGACAATAAATGGACTATCACATTTTAGCTCCGTCCAAAGTTGACCCATTCTTTCTTTTCAGATGCCAGAAAAGAGTCCAATCTGCGAGGACTCCTTTCCGTCTGACCGCTGTAACCTTGGGAACAGCAGTGGTGGTTCGGTGCCCAAAAAGAAGTCTGACATCTATTTCCTGGATGTTAGACATTCTGTACTTCCAGAGCTCAAAGGAAGAGACGGTAGGAACACTAAAGTAACACAAATCAATCAAATATTTCCTCATGTTGACTAAAGGTAAGATCAGACAACTCAAATTCAGCCAGGTGTTGACCCAGTTGCATTGTCCCCACCTGTTGTCAAATGTTTGGCCTGAGCCTGAAAGCCAGGAACAGCATGACATATTTTGATGCCATGACCTAAACTCAATGCTACAATCTGTAAAGAAGTATCTTAAAGTTTTTGTTTCTTTAGTATTTGATGGTTATAGTTTGAAAGGTTTACAAAGACTTTATTCATCCTAAATTTAAGGTGTAAACCTTTTTCAGTGTAAAAACTCGCCATTGATCATTAAAACAACAAATGTACACATGTTTAAGGGTTGTCCATATCAAATTGTTAAGCACTTGCTCTTAAAATAGTGTGATCTTTCATTTGCAAAGTGAGTAATGAACTTATTACAACAAACAACAATAGTGTGTCAGACTGAACAGGGCATTGGACTCGCCCAAAAGGGGAAACAGCCCATAGAAAGTCTTTGGGAATGGGAAGAACCTTTCAAAAACATATCCAGCAGGTGATTGGACGATCATTCCATCAATCACATTCATTACGGGGAAATCAGATAATGAAGTAGGGGGGCACTAGTACCACAGAACTTAGTAACAAACTCTTGCTAAAACATGTCAGAAGTGGATCAGGAATATCCTTCCTATTGATAAATGTTTTCAGTTATTTGTTATCATTTAATTAAAAAAATGTGGTCCAGATCTGAAGAACTACTGCTGTTAGCATCTATGCTAATCTTTGTATGGACAGTCACGCCCTGTTCATGTTTCCTGCCTCTCCCTGATTTATAGGACACTGATTGGGCCATGCCACTTCAGGCCGAGCATAATCGTTTTAGATCAGAGCTTGAAAAGATGGACCCGTACATGGACATTGAATCAGGCAGATCCAGTTACTTTAGACCTGCAACAAGCTTTTTCCAGTCAACTCCTAAACTGACTGAAGCCAGGGCTAGAGATGCTAACGCTACCAACAAGACATAAAGAGTTAATTTTATGAAATGATGGGTGGGGCCCACCAACAGGATGTTTCAGGGCCCAGACATTTCCGTGCGCGGCTCTGCCTGTAAGTTCATCTCAGGCTGCCATGGGCTCATGGACAATTGAAAGCTAAAGTTTTAAACACTTCATCAGGAGTCCATTCAGCAGCATTTCCTCTGTGTTCACAGGTAAACAACACTCCAAGGGCCCATCCAAAGACCAAAGGAAAGGCCCCTCTTCAGACCAGCAGAAGCTCGGGAGCAACAGTACTGATACAAAAACACACTGACAGAAGCAGCAGCCAGTCACTGAATTCTTGAAGCTACCCAATTACAAGACATTATTCTAAAACTAACTCAAAGTGTAAATAACAAACAAACAAAATGTTCTTCATTTGTAATCCTCACAATGGGCCTGTGTTGAATTCCCTATTAAAGATTTCAAGTTATTAACATAAGGCTTCATTTTGTGCACATGGGAGCAAAATTATTATTTAAGGAGTGTTTTAAAGACAGAAGCAATGTTTTTATCATTTGATTAAAGTTTTATGAAACAATACGCTACACTTTTTCCTAGCAGCAAAAATGTTATAAGATATGAGATTTTTTTTTTTTTTACAATTGTGAGTAAATCATGCAATAAAACAACTTAAAAATGACCACTATGGTACTGAAGACACTTAAAGAAAAGTGAGATGTCAAAAAATTGATAAAAATCGTATTCTTACTGATATTTGTTTTCTTGGAGCATGAAGTAGCCCATATTATGCTTCCTTTACTTTTATTTGCCCTTAAGTGTGTTTTACATGCCACCTTCATGTGATAGAGTACTTCTATGCACAAGAAAAAAGACTGCAGCATCGGGACTTCTCTCTCTCTCTCTCCTGTAATCCTAAAAAACTGACTGAAACAGCTGATTCCAAAAGCCCCCATGAATAGATCTACCACTGTGATGTCATACCATTGTTTTGTTAGCATTTCAAGCCCATTGGCTCAGAGTGAAAAGCCCAGTACAGGGCATAGACTGTAGAAGAATGCAGAGCTGTTGAAAACATGACAATCAGAGCAGACTGGACCTACATAGGGAAATGGGCCTTAAAGTGACAGGAGCACCAGCAAAGCATCATAGACATACTGAGAAAAGAGGTGGATCAGGGGTACTTCATATGTGAAAACTAGAAGGTTTTTAAACACAAGTGATATTGAAAATACTTCAATAGTGATCAAGATCAGAAATGAACCAGAGTTAAGGCAAAATATGACCGCTTTAATATTATAATACACAATATTTGATAAAAACCGACAAAAAAATAAACTGACAGCAACATGTTCCTATAAGTAACCCAACATTCTTGTTGACCTGCCATACAAATATTTAAAAAAAACATTTGTTCAGTTTCTAACTCAACTTTGGCTACAGACTTTAATCAAAAGGGGTCAAAATAAAGATAGAAAAATGATTTCCGACTAGTCAGTTGATTCCTCAGAAGAAGACAAATCCATTGTCCGTCTCTTCTTCTCTGCCTTCCCTGCTCCATTCAGTCGTGTTAAGGGTAATTCATCACTCTCAGATGAACTCTGACCTCTGTGAGGCTTCCGTCTCATTGTTTGAGAATTTTTGGACCTTGTTGGAGAGCCACCCTGATGGCGTCTGCTGTTGGTCAGAAGGTGATACAGAAGCGTGAGGGAGGGTTTGGTGATTGGTACCGATGGTGCTGGCTGTGGTCTGATTGGTGTCTCATTTTTTCTTGATGTTGCGGCAGCAGGCTTTTTGGTTATGACCTCCACCTGTTGGATAATTAGAGACTCGAGATTAAAAAAAAACCCTGAAGTAGAAAAACCAGAGCTTTGCAAAAGAGAACAAGAAGCATAATATTTAAGGCAAATGTGTGAATTTAGTAAAGGTATTTATGACCTTTAGAAAGTCACTTGTTAGGAAGTTTGGGAATGGGACACAATTTCAGATTAGGGATTGTTAAAGTTAATTCAGAAAAACATCCACTAGGACTGCAAACAATTTATTGGGGCAGGGAAATTAAATACAGATAAGACGCCTACATGCTAATAATTTTTTTGTTTTATTATTTTTTTGTTTATTTCTATATGTTTTTACATTTTAATGGGTAATGCTAGGTGTAAGTAATTGCTCATACAGACTAGAGAAGATCAGCATGTTACTACCTGGAGCTTGCATATATGGAGCCTGGGTCAGTTTAACCCTATAAATGCCAGTTTGAAAAGTACAAAAACAGACATTTTTTATGAAAATATTTGTAAAAAGTCTATATTTTTTCACATTTAAAGTGCAAATTGGATTTCTTTACATTGTGTTATTACAGCGTATGATATGTTAATCATGAGCAATAATTATAATTACAGTGTGGTTTTTACAAGGTGAGATTTAAAAAAAACTCACACCGAGCTCCCTCATGTCAAAAAATGGTTGCTGTGCAAAACTTGCAATTAATAAAATATTAATTTTAAAAAATCCCCTTTTTTGATATACATTTTCAGACTAACTTCAGTCCTGATCACACACATTAAGTTCTGATCAATTTTACAGAAATTAAATTCAGAAAAAGTTATCAGAAATTGATATGCATGATCAACACTAAAGTAAGGCTAAAAAATTACATAATTTTTTTTTTTTATTATTTTTAATTGCTATTTCTGTACAGCAACCGTTTTTGGACACAAGGTTGCATGGTATGAGGTTTTTTTTTCAATCTCACCTTATAAAAAAAAAAATTGTAATTATAATTATTGTTCATCATTAACATATTCTTGGCTGTAATGCAATTTTAAAAAATCCAGTTTGCACTTAAAATGTGAAAATTATAGACTTTTTACAAATATTTTCATTAATACATCTGTGTTTTTACTTTTCAAACTGGCATTATAGGGATAAATTCTGAAAAAGTTATCAAAAATTGATAAGTATGTTCAGGACTTACGTAAGTCTAAACAAATACTTAACAAAAGTGGAATTGTTTTTTTATTTCTGTTTTTTTTATTGCAATTTCTGTACAGCAACCATTTTTAGACACGCAGGTGCACAGTGTGATTTTTTTAGGAAGAGGCCCAGAGGGTTATTGTCTCTTTCACCAACTTTCCTAGAACTGCCTGAGTGAATTACACAAAACCATTGAAAACTGCTTGGTCAGATTGAAGCAACAACAATCAAATAAACATGGACACGTTCACTAGCTCTCACGGTGAGATAATGAGTGCCGAGAGCTGCAAACCAGAAGTTTATATAGGCTCACCACACCTGGTCTTAATCAAGGCCGATCAGCCGCACACATCTGACTCCACTTACAGTGATTCCCACACTCTAAAAGTATGAATTATAATTAATACGTGGAAATTAAAATGTTAAATAAATCATTTTGATTTCTGTATGAAGTCACTAATATCCAACAGAGACGTTTCATAAATGCTTAGTTTGTAGTTTTTATAATTTCTTAACTCTGCCTTTTTTGGACATTATGGGTTGTGGGGGGGGGACAATATTAATTTCGAGGGCTCTGGAAGGGCGGGCAAGGCAAAAAAGACCTTTAAACAACCACTTCAGTTGATGTTTGACTCACTGAACTAACAAAGACAAAAGCACAAAAACCCTCCCCACGTTGTTAAGGGTTAGCAACTTGACTTTTGTTTTCAAACATTAAAACCACAAGAAAAAAAGTCCACTTGGTGCAAACCACCGTGATGTTCAATGACCTCAAGCTAATACTAACTTTGCACCATTGTTTAGGCTCCACCTCTGAAATATGACTCCACTGTGAACAACCCCAAGAATGGACTTTATATTCTTCTCATATGCATAATGATGGCATATGGTCACTAACATCTGAACGACAGATTATCAACAGACCAACCAAATACAAAAAAATGTGTCTTTGGCCTGAGAGCACAGCAGATCCAACCAAGTCAATTCTGAGATGCAGTTTCTCTTTATCTTACAGGTACTTGCTGGTAAAACAGGACCTGAAAATCTGTTTTGAAAGCTGCGTGGTAAACCTTTAAGCCATCTTTAAGCCTTGGAGAACATTTATGTGCTCCTAGTGCACTTAAGAAAACAAATATTTTCTTCAGTCCTAATAACAGCTTGTTTCAGGGCTTTAATTACCTTCTGTCTGTTGGGTGTGGTTTCAGCTGCTCTTTTAGTTGTGGTTGCAGGAGATGCAGTTGTGGTTGCAGCACTGTCAGATGTGAGGACAGGAAAAATTTCACAGGTGTTCACAACTGAGCCATCGATCTCTGGGTAGTCATAATCCCACGGAGAGGAGAGAGGCTGACCTGATGCAAGGAAATATGTAATAGATTACTTAATACCTTAAACTCAGAACTGACAGCAGCATAAAACTTGAATGTTTAGTTAATAAAAAATCTTGTTACAAAGCACATTAAGAACCCATATGTCAGATGGTTGAAGCCATTTGTTGGATAAACTTAGCAAATTGAAGTACTGTATTTACATTTACTTTAACTAGGTAAACTGGTTTTACCAAGTCAATGACATGTTATAAACTATTTTAATCCCATACCTGTCTGGTATCACGTTAGCTGCTACATCTTAACTTTAGGAAGGTTAAGTAAAAAAAAAAAAGAGAGACGATAACTTATTAGTGATCCTTTGAATTTCCTTCTGCTTTTATTCAGGTGTGTGCAAACTAACACAGTCCAAAAACAGCAGATAAACTCTCATCTCCAATAATTTTCCTGGCCCTGTAACTTTGGAAGATTTCCTCCTACAGATTTTATTCTCAGGATTGTGACATTTTTCTTAATTTTTTTTTTATTTAAAAAACTTAATTTCAAAATTCTTGTTTCACAGAAAAAAATATTTATTTATTTTCACATAGTTAAAAGAGAAATCAAAGAAAACTGTGAATAAGATTAAGTTTCATGTGCAGATGAGGTAGAAACCCAATGTGGGCTTATTTACAATCCTCACCTAAGAGTAAATACAGATAAAATTAGCAGAAAAAAAGACATTAAATCCTAGTAATCAGAGAAAAGCATACAAACAAAAAACAAATAACATACTAAATGAGAGACTACACCAACACAGAAACAGAATATAACAAAAGAAAGTGGTACATAAACCATATTTTGTCAAGAAAAAATGAAATTTGATCATCACACAGATCATTATGAACAAAGAGTCTTTGACATGTAAACATTTTTGGCCTCAATCTGTTAACTGGTTAGGGACAGAGACTCGGTCAGTATATAAAAATACTTCTTCCATGAAACAGTCTACAGTCTTTTTAATGGCCCTCATCCTCTTCTGTAAGTTAACCTGAAATTATTTCTATCATATTATGTGACTCTGTCCTTTTGCTCTTTTGGACAGCAACATAAAGGCTGCACAACACATACGAAACTCCATTCGTCAAATAAAGGAGAGAAGTAAAGGAAGTGAATGGGAAAATGAAAAAAAAGCCTCCTGATTAAAAAAATGCTTTTTTAACTAAGACAACAAGAATAAAAGCTTTTAAGTCATAACCAAGAGAAGCTCTGATACTACAGTCTTTGTTATGATCTTAATAGATCTAAAATCTCTTAAATATGATCCACTGAAATATCAGATTTTCTTTTTATTTCACTTTAACTCCTCATAGAGTTTGTATCTTGATCTGCTGCTCCATGACTTCACTGAGAACCTTGAGGCTGTCAGAACAAACAGGTCACCGTGTGCAGCAGCCGTCATGTCGGTGTTTAAGGTGTCTGAGCTGCCATCCAGTCTGTCAGTGCGTGCTGCATATTTCATGAAGAGGGTTTAAGGTGTGTTTTTCTCTCGTCTTCATCTATTGTTTGCAGCAAAGCTAGTGTGAAGACTACATGATTAAAACAGGCTCCGTTCCATAGTGGCCACATGATTCAGTCTTCTATATCTCCATCCTGTCCTATTTGACAATCCAGAGTAACAAGATATAAGTAGGAAAAATGTCTTTTACTCACCGTTAGTCGAGCCAATGATCTGAACTATGAAGGAGAGAAAAACAACAAAAAGAGCTGAAAACCTCCGAATCATGACAACAGCAAAGATGAACAGGGAGTGAGGAGAATGGACTTCAGAGAAGGTAAAGACAAAAATAACAGTCTTCAGATGATCGACTGAGAAAATGTTTTATATGGAAAGTGATGGAGGGCAAGAAGAGGGAGGAGAAATGAAGAGGAAGCACAGATGATGATGTCTAGACTGAAGGGATCAGCCTGAGCGGATTGTGGTGAAGAGTTACAACAGAGATAAACCAGTTTCTGTAAACTTGACTCAGTCAAAGAGGAGTCATGGAACAACAATAGCATTATCAGTGTTACAAGTTCAATGACCTTTTATGGGATATTTTGGGGGATTTTTGTTTGGGAAAAAAGCACTTTGTCAAATTATGAGTGAAGATATTAAAAAACCTGACAGTGAAATCAAAGTGAAGAAAACAAGACAGCATGAAGGTGACTTTTGACCCTAAAATCTTATTAGCTCGCCAAAGTCAAAGTAAACATTTGTGCAAAGTTTAGAGAAAATCCCTCAAAGCTGCCCTAAAACACTGGGTTTGCATCATTTGATAACCATGAGGCTCAAAGACTTTGACCTTGATACAAGTATTGGTATTCGTTTATCTTTGACTCAAAGTGAACACTTGTGCAAATTTTGAATAAAATCCCAATGAGCATTCTTTTAAAATATCACATTCACTATCAAGGTATTATGATGAGTCTCATGAGCTTGACCTTTGACCCATAACCTCCATAACTGAATGAATCAGTCCTTAGAATAAGGCTGAATTTTGCAAAGTTTTAAGAAAAATCTCTCAAAAGTTTCCAGAGATTTAATGTTCACAAGCAAAGGAGGAATACTAAACTCCCCGACCTTGACCTTTGACTGATAATACCCAAAATCTCATCAGTGCATCCTCAGATCAGGTTGACGTTTGGTCAAAGTTTATAAATCTCTTAAAGCATTTTTGAGATATTGCATTCACAAAGGATCTACCCCTACAGACTTAGGAAGAGACCTAAAAGACAAAAAAAAAATTGGGATATTTGTCAGTCTCATGGAGCATCCTTGTGATATCTTGTTCATAATATCAAATTAACTAGCAATGGATGATGATCAAGCTCAGAGATATAGGTTCTCTTTTATGACCATTGCAACTCTGACCTTGACTTTTGACCTGTGCCAACCAAAATTAACCTTTGCTCAAAGTTTGAGGAAAATCTTTTGAAGATTTTTGAGATGTTGCCTTCACAGTAATCTGTCCCTTTGGACAGCAGAAAGGACTTTGCAGAAAGAACAGAGTTATCTCTATAAGGCTACCAGCTGTATCGTTACAAATGCTTCAGTTAAATTCTCCTTGTCACATCAACCCCCAGCTGACTACATCTTTAGAATCACTGCCCTGACTTAGCTTAAAATATTAGCTTCCCAAAATCACATTATGCAATCAGCTGTTTCTGTCTTTGGAGTTTCCCTCCTTGTTTTCCTGTTGTTTTGTAATTTAATTCTAAAGTTGATGACTTATTTATCCTTTAATCTTTGTTTGATGCAAGGAAGATGATTTAATGTTTGATAAAGTGTGTGGCAAAGAGACGTGATTACCGTAATGTCATGATTCACGAGCGTTCAGTCCAGAATCGGTCTGGACTCGGATTAGAACCTGGTAACTTTGGAGTAGTGAGTGTCAGGGGCGGGTTAATGATTTTCTGGATTCAGTTAGTCATTTTCAAAGATCACACCCAAACACTGGGTGTGTTAAAGTCTTAACCTGGACTGATGTTACTCAGTTGAAACAAGAGATTTCCCAACATGCCACACTCACGCTCATGCAACCACTGTTTCAGGCCGTGGTTACCATGGTTTCAGGGTCTTACATTCACAACTACCGTTCAGTCCTCTAAGCCCTTTAATCCCATGAGTTTGTGTTTTGATCCTCTCACATCATCCCATCATATCTCAGCATGAGACATTGTCTTTTATCCCATCAGTGGCTCTGCTCCGTGGACAAAAATAGGATTAAGTTTGATTCAAGCTATGTCCACATGCAGGTGAGTATTTTTGTGCAGCTTTTAATGTGTGTTTTGTCCTGTCTACAAAAACGTTTTAGTTCAATAAAAATGCAAAATATTCTGGAAAACTCCTAGCTGAGATTTTCGAAAAAGGTGTCCCCTATATGGACAGGAAAAAACAGAGTTTTGGGCCTAAAAAGTCACTCTGTGTGCCAACAGCTCCTGTGAGGCGAGGCAAAATGACAAACTTTTGTGGCCAATGGGTTCCCAAACGCTACGACTGATGTGGGGCAGCCCTGCAGAGTGTTCTTGAACTTTAACTGTTGAAGAAATAATGGGACAAAACTTTATAGCAGCATCAATATTCTCTCTTACTGACATTACTCAACAAATACGTTCAAGTAAGGCTGAAACGCTTCCACGGATAATCCGGGTAATTCGATTACAAAAAGTCCTCGGGGCAAATTATGTGCCTCGAGGATTCGTTTAAATCACTATACAACGCACACTGTAAAGGTCATTTCTCGCACAATGCACATGCTGCTTCTGCTGCTACGCCACTGTAACATAGACGTGCAGCGCAGATTGCAAAACCATGCAGGAAGAGAAAAAAGGGACAGAAAGACGAGAGTCCGCAGAAGAAATGACAGAAAGTATCACAAGTGTGGGATCACTACAAGTTGAAACGAAAAGAAAACACAGTGCAGTGTGTCTGTTGTCGAACAGAGTTAGCTTAGCATAATAGCACGTCATCAATGCTGCAGCACATCAACAGTAAACATCCAGTCTGTGCATCAACTCCGCAGAGCAGACACAACAAGATAACACTCATGATACATTAGAACAGAAAATACTGCAGTAAGTAGAGTAAGCAGGTGTAGGGCATCCTTTCATATATATTAAATAAATGTGCATTAGCTAGTTGAATTATCTTAGTATAAGTATGATATTATTTCAGCCTAGTAATAAAATGTGATAAATTAGATCCTCAATATGGAAATTAGCATTGTTACAGCAGTAAAGGCAAAAATTTAGCAAAAAGAGAAAACCATGAATAAAAACTAATAATAATAATATAAAAATAACCTAACTAAAAAATTTACTAAAAAAAGGCAAGTTATGACCAAGAGAAAAAATAAAACAAGAACAATATAAACTAAACAAATTTACACCATTACACAAAGGTAAATATCAATATCATTTGATTTGTCAAAACTGTTTTAATGCTCACTGCAGCGACAGTTATCATAACTAAAGGGCCTGTATGTATGAGATGTACATTTTTGAGATATCAGCTGTAGAGATGTTTGCCTTTTCTCTAGTATAATTGGCAAAAGTCCTGTGATGCTCAAAGCACCAAAAATACATCTAAAAAATTCTAAACCAGTGTCTCAATCTAAAACTCTTTACCTGGTTGCTTAAAATAATCTACAGACCTTGTAGTTAGCAGTATCCTGTAGAAACTACTTTTTTCCAATAGAAAAATATGTATTTTGATTTTGGGATCCTGTTTATGCTCAAAATGTTCAAGAAAGGAAATAAATGTTCATTTAAAAGACCTGCCTGATTTTCTGTTATGTGTTACTGATACTTTTCAATAAAGCTGAAGTGATTCAGTGTAAAAAATTGCAGTGTGCGCAATGTATCCCTTATCTGTTTACTCGATTAATCGTCAAAATAATTGATAAGTATTCGATTACAAAAATAATCAATAGCCGCAGCCCTACATTCAAGACTGTTCCTCAATGAAAACTCAAACTTTTTAAACTACTCTCTTTGAACTGGAATCAAGTTAACCCTGTAAAAATCTACAGTTGAATGTTATTTGTCTAATAAAGAAGTGTTTGGTTAGAGAAGAACATCCTGGATCATTGTTCATGCTTTTCTCTGCAGCACACTGACGCTGTGGATCTGTAAGACATCATTGTTCCAACAGACTGTGTGTCCCAAAGTCAAACAGGATCCTTTAATAACAGGTCAGATGCCATGTATGAGTGAATAAATAAAAACCCACACATTAAAATGTCTTAAGCTTGAGTTCAATACATGTCTGCCATGAGCCTTCTTTTACTCCAGGAGATAAAGAAACAACAAACTCTGACTTCACTGAAAATGAACTAAAAATAAATGATTTGGACTCGGGTGACGATGACGTGCCATCAATAGCGTGTACAAGAGGACATCTTTATGAACTGGAGTAACACAGAGGAAGAACTTCAGCAGGTTGAGGGGATGGTGGTGCAGATGGTGGAGCAGATGTATGAACTGTGAGCCCATGACCCCAAACTTGAGGCCCATTGCTGTCACGAGGGGGACTTGGTGACTCGGCTTCTCCTGGACTTTCAGTAGAGCTCTTTCATTTCTGTCAGCCTTCAAACTGTCCTGATCAATAAAACGGGTGCTGCAAACATGATGTGTTGTTGTTGAAATGAGCAACCAGGTCGATAAAAACAGGCCACCTCCAGCTATTTTTTTTCTAATTTGACATATTACTTTATTATTTTAAAAGAGAAAGCTACATAAAGCATGGTTTGATTTTCCTCTACATCACATTTCAGTTTTTCTTATTTGTCTCTTAATTTACTTCTTCAACGTCCTTTTGTTTGGAGGTGGACCATCCCTTTCTTTATACAGAAGTGAAGGGAGGGCCTACTGTTATTTATAACTCTGTGATCACTGAATAGTCTGTCTAAGCTTGATTTTTGTAACCAAACAGACATATTCAGGCTTTTAACTAAGTTTTTTGATGATCCTCTACAGCTTTATTATGGCGAAAACAGTAATAGCTACATTAGAGATAAATTTAATTCTGTTTGTAAGGATTTCTTCTGGTGGAAACGTCACTTTTGCCTATTTTTACAGTAAAATTTACATTTGTACTTGGAGTGGGACAAAAAAGTTTGTGTAACTGCTGAATTGAGTTTATTTTGGTAGTAGAGAGTGCATCAGATCCCTCCTGGGCTTTGGGGCCACAGCAAGCTCAAAAAAACGCAACCTGCAACAGCAAATACTTAAAAGCAACTTTTCAAAAAAAATAAGGCCAAAGTCGCTTCTAATAAGCAGACCTGGCACCTATGGGTGGCGAAGGCCCACATCCTGCAATGGAATCTGATATTTGACTGTTTTTTTCCCCGTTTTTACATCCAGGAGAGACATATCTCCATGATATCCAGGGACTTAGATTTATATCAGTTTATGCTCCAGTGACAGTTCCCTGACCCTGCTGCAGCACTGTGACCTGATTTAATGAGAGGTGTTGTTGGCGGAAGGATACACAGCCCGTACACTGCATCAGAAAATAGTTCTGAACACAGGGACCGTGTGAAATGTTGTAAGGAGTCTTATTGTAATGTAGTTTCAACCCAAAGTGGGGTAATTATGAGGCTTTAGGTAGCATCATTTACTGCTATGTATTGCTAGCTTCACTAGCTGGCTATCTCCCATAAGGAACAAAGCTGGCCAGGTGCTCATATTTACTAGTGCCATGTTCTTCTAGCAACTCCACATCAAAACACCCAAACCATCCCTTTAAAAAACACTGAACAATCGTTTCAGCATGAAGCTTTGCAAGATGATCTGCCTGATGACAGACATGGCAAATCTAGCTGCTTTGCAAGGTTAGAGCCCCGGTCCATGAGAGAAGAGCAGGCATTAAATGCTGTGTCAGGTAATAGCACCTGAAACAGGCTATGCTAATTGATTTGTTATCAGAGAGGACAGGTGAATGTTAGTCAGACCAGTCTTCTTACTAGCGAGCAATATGTCAATGTATATAAAAACTGGATCTACATCCCCAGCCCTATCAGCACGAGTCATACTGAGACATACATTCAACCTGAGAGGTTGTATTTACACTCATGAGAAGCCTGAACCGGCAAACACCAATGTCCAATATTGACATAAACCAAACAGTAAGGCTGTCATTATGGTATCTACATGAATATTCAAAGCTATGTTTGAGACCTGGCTCCTTCTCCATCGCCTCAGCCAGCTCTGACAGTGGTACCTCCAACAATCCTCAGAGCTGGACTTTCCCTCCAGCGCTCACAGCTCGGGCTCATACCTCGGCCACTGGAAGAACTTTTTTCCAGATTTAGCTTCCTGGACCTCAACCAGTTTTGGGGATAATCAAGCACTAGATCTGCCAGCATGTTTAGGTAATTATTATTCACTAAAGGTTAATCTATTTGTGTGATTCATGTCACTTCAACATCTGCTTAAAGGGGGAGACCCAACAAAATTATTATATTTGAAGTATATCTGTTTATTAACTTTCTCCATGGTCTTCAAAGATCGTTTTTATCTTCACAGTTTAAAAAAATAAAGCCTGTTTGTTTATAGTTGCAAAAAATACTAAAACTCAGGCATTTTTCTCCATAAAATACATTTTATATGTTTTTTAAAAAGACAGTTTGAACATGAATTAGAAGAAATTTGAGTTTTAAATCTTTGAAAGGGTGCAAATGAACGTTCTGCATGGTTCATAGTTTAATAATTCACCATTTATTCTATAATTTGAAGAGTATTTCCTCCACTGTTGAGGCTTATTTCTGATTCCATTAAAAACATACATATTCATTAATCATTTTACTCATGGAGGCTTGGCTTGAGAAACTGCACAGGCCTGTTTTGGTTTGCGACCAGATCTGATATATATTTCTTCAATGGGGTCTAATATTTCTAGCAGTGCCCCTGCCCCTAGGACCTACTTTTAAAAACATTTCTGAAACACTTTCTGTGCAGCTCCAACATATTATATGCATGTTTAGAATATAAACACTGCTATTTGTCATCTTCCATGTTGGTAAGTGGGTTTTATGCACTTATAACTAAATTAAACCATACAGAATAATTTGTAATTAGGAAAATACACAATTTATTCATTCAGAGGTTGTTTTTTTTTTATTTCCTGGCATATTTGGAGATAGGAAGTTTGTTTACAGAGACGAATTATTTTTAAGGGCCTCACAACACGTACATTGTAGTTGAACACTGAGAATTTTTCGTGAATGAACTGGTTTGAGTTTTCACAATTGTAAATAGCAGGAAAAACTCCCCAAAATACTAGGCCTTCTTTGTCTTTTAATGCTTTTACATTTCATTTTCTATTTATTGTATTTTTTTGTCATTTTTTTAATATTTGCACCTTAATTCTGTAAATTTTTTTCATATTGCTCATTTTAAGGGTAACACTAAGGGATGAAGAGAAGCAATTTTTCTGTATGTCTGTACATATGGCAAAAAAAAATTGACAATACAAGTGACCTTGACTTTGGATGCACAATATTGGATTTTTGCCAATATCCAATATGTTGTGACGAACATGCAGTGATGAAAAGGGGAAGTATTACAGTACATTTGTGTATTTGGTCATATTACAGCTGATATAAAGGATATATGTGGCCAATGTGTGTGGTCATATCAGCTGTAAATATCTGCAAAAATGTAAATATCGGCCAATACCAATATCAAAATTTTAGGCCAATATATCGATATTGTACCGCTGATAACATGCATCCCAAAAAATATAATTCAAAATAGAATTAAAGCTGGACTGAAGGACAGAAAAGCTGTGAGAGCGCTGTATATTTTGGATGCTGTCTTTGTAATTTAGACCCCCCTGTATGTTAGCTGTTTATAGGCAGATGTCTTTTGTTTTCTTACACAAAAGCATGGGAACAGGGATAAAAATTGTGATGCTTTGGCTTGTTGTGATTGGCTGGGGTCATTATGATGCCTGATCGGTGTAAAAGCAGTATGAACCCAGTCCCCCTACAAACAGATCGACCTTGAAGTTACCATAATAGTTGGACAAATGACATAGTGTTGCTTTAAATGTGACACAAGATGAATATAAGACTAAAAAACTTCTTTTCTGTTTCTCTGTCACTGCAGATTTGTTTGGAGACGTGTAAGCGGAGAGAAGATCTTGTTGCTTTTTGTTGTCCTTCTCTTCTTGTTTTATCTGAGCAAAGACTTCTTAGACTTCAGAACCTATGATACAGGTGTCCAGAGCTTTGGCACCCAACAACAGGATGAAATAATCTCCTGGCCAAGTTGTGAGAAAGACCTATCTGCAGAAAGCATCATAAACTTCTCTTCTTTTCCTTACCAAATGCAAGAGTTCCTATACTATCGCCACTGTCGACACTTTCCCATGCTGTTGGATGTTCCTGATAAATGTGGAGGGGCCCATCGGTCCTCTGAGGTCTTCCTTCTTTTGGTCATTAAAAGTCAACCAGAAAACTACAATAGCAGAGGGGCTTTGCGCAGGACCTGGGCTAAAGACGGGCTAAGCTACGGTGTTCAGATCAGACGGATCTTTGTGACGGGAACAAGCGGTTCTGGTCTTGAGAGGAAGAGACTGAACAGAGTCCTAGAGTTTGAGCACAGTCAGCACCGTGATATTCTGCAGTGGGACTTCAACGACACATTTTACACCCTCACCCTGAAGCAGATACTTTTTCTGGAGTGGATGGAAAGACGCTGTCCAAAAGTACACTTCCTGCTCAATGGTGATGAAGACGTCTTTGTGAACACAAACAATGTGGTCAAGTACCTCCAAAACCACAAGGACAATGCCAGAAGCAAGCACCTCTATGCTGGTGCTGTGAACAGGTACGAACGACCAATTCGAAATTCATGGATGAAGTATTTTGTTCCAGTTGAGCTCTACAAGTCAGACCAGTACCCTCCCTACTGCAGTGGTGGGGGCTTCTTCTTATCTGGTTTCTCAGCTTTGGTTATTTACCACATGTCCAAATCTATTTCCCTTTTGCCCATCGATGATGTTTACATAGGGATGTGCCTGGCGAAAGCGGGACTTAGTCCTGTTGTCGAACTTGGAGTAAATGTAAAGGGAGTGGTTCCCCTCCTCGAACATGAAGACGTTTATGACCCTTGCATTCATAAAAACTTTTTAGTAGTTCATGGATTCCTCCCTGCTGACCTTGATTTAATGTGGCACAGAATAAATGACCCCAATCTGAAATGTTTGAGCAGAAAAATTTTTTTGGAAACAGTTACTCTCGATTCCCAGTCCAATCTAACTGTCCACTGAGTTATCAGAGAATCCCCCTCAAAGCTATATGACACCTTATCCTTATATACCCAACTGTATCTTTATCTTTCCTCCACCACCTAGTACAAATTTAAATAAAAGACCATCAAACCCCTCATATGTTTAATCTTCTTTTATGGGAAGGAGCACTAGACATTTTGTTTTATCCAGCAGCAGTAACCAAGGAGGGTGAGGCTTGACAAAGGTCAGGTGTAAGAAAATATCTGATGACAAGTGGCAGCACACAGTAACACTGAACTCACAACACACCACACCACTGTTACAACAATGACTCTAATGAATGATGAAAACACAACAGAGCTATCTGACATTTCCCAAAGTGCAAACAGGATCCTTCAATAAAAGGTCAGAGTACATGGATCACTGGATAAATAAATACTCAAGAACTGCAGAACTGTTTTTGGTGGAGCAGTCTGTAGAAATCCTGTGCCTTAAACAGTATGGCGTGTGTTTTGTAACAAGCTTTGAAGACAAGAGACCTTGACCTTTGGTCTCCAAAATCAGGTCAGCTCATCCTTGAGACAGTTGGAACTTTCAGTGGTATAAACCACCAAGGTGTGCTCATGGTAGGGTTTAACAAGCAAGGGAAGAACTTGAGGCCCATGATCACTGCAGATGATCATTTGATTCCTAAGTCAATGTTTTGAGTAAATCTTGTGTCCAATGTGTTCACATGACATTGTGCTAAAAAGCGAGGGATGAACATGACACCCAAGGACATCATTAAGAACTTCAAATCTGTTAATTTGGTAAGAGTTGATACTAGTAAAGATCTTAAAGGTCTCTTAAAGTGTTCTGGAGATACTGTGTTCAAAAGCAAGGAATGAACATGAGGCCTAATGACTGCGAATTCTGACCTTGTTCCTTCAAACTCTCATCAGGTCATCCTGGAGTCAGGATGAACATCTGTGCAAAGTGCAATTCAACAAAGCATGATGGATGTATCTGGTTTACAAGCAAGGGATGAGTTTGAAGCCTAATGACCGAAAACTTTGATTTTCTCCTCCAAATTCTTATCAATTTATTTAAAAAGCAGCGTGGACATCAGTGCAAAGTTTGAGGGCATTATAAAGATGTTTTGTTTTTGACAATATTGAAAGGAGGGTTGGCACTGTGTACTATGCTTTTGTTTGCCCTTTCCCACATCATGATTGATGGTATGTTAGCTTGATGACAGATGCAGTCACTCACTACAGCACTAACATGCCATACATGTAGCTCTTCCACAACATCTCAAAGGGAAGGATGCTGTTTTCAGAGCTTGACAAACTTTCTCTCATGTAGCTCTAATTTGCAAATGGGTCTGACGTGGAGGGACAAATCGTAGAAGCCAAGACATCTTTTGTTGTTTGTCTACTAGTAGACAATTTTGTGTTAGTAGTGGAGGACTTACAAAAATTTTAGTAGTAAGCTTTACTAGTAGTACTAGTAACACAAAATGTTATACTTGTAGGCAATTTTACTTTACGAGTAAGGTCTACTTAAATTGAGTACATGTACTCCAAATCTGAGTACTAGTAGAGCTGAACTACAGTTGATATCACCGATATCAATCTTATGCCCAAACAGATTGACATCGGTGGGCCCTTACCCTTTGACCTGCAATATCCTACCAGTTTATCTCGCATACTTGATACTAAGATCACCACAAAGGCATGAACATAGGATATGATGGCCTTGAATCTTTCCCTTTTTTTCCCCAAGTTACATTCATAATTCCAACCGATAGACAGATGAATGGACGACCCTAAAGGTTACTGCCAACACCCCTGGATGCTGCTGCAAAGAGAAATGGTATTTAATTTACTTTAGGTGATTATCTTCTAATAAAAAAATTGTGTGCCTCAGTACCATCCCCGAGGTATACAACTGATTTACAGACTGTATAACTAACCAATCAAAGGGAAGTGGAACGTGTTTTTTACAAAGTCCCTGGGTTAAAAAACAAACAAACAAAAAAAAACACTGTGCAAATGTGAGTTTGAAGAACAAACTGGCACAGAAGGGAAGGACCCTGGCGCTTAAACACAATGAGAAATTAAACACAACACAAAGGAACAAGATACGGGGGAAACCAATGGCCCAATCCCAAACTCCACCCGAAGGCTGAACCCTCGTGAACTCAAATGACATCAGTCCATCCATCCTATTATCTTTTAATTCACTTTCTGAACTCTGATGAAATTATAAGGAAACTAACATGGCAGTTTCCTTCTTCCTTGTGCCATGGCCAACGTTCCCTGAAATGTTCAAAATCCCCTTATGAACTGATTAATACTGTTAGCAAACAAAAAAAACGCCAGCATGAACACACTCACCTTGGCATAGGTAAAAATACTGCAGGGACGTGACATGGACGTCCTGACTTGCTTTAAAGGGCACCCCAAACACACCTTTTATACACGATGAAGTAGCAAAACAAAAGTCACAGCAGCAACTCCAAGAAAGACTTGGCACGAGCCAGAGTTTGTCTAGAGCAGTAGCTGAGCCTAGTGGCTATAAGACGAGGATCTCTGATTGGTCAGAAAGCTAACCCTTAAATATAGATTGAGACAACGACTCAGATCTTAATTGAATCCTTTATTGTCAAAAAACATAAAAATATACAGTTCTTTTATTTCAGTGAAAAATAATTACTTCTTTGGCTCTTAACAATAAAGTGCAACAATTATTTAAGTTTTTGTAGTTATCAGACTTTAAGGTTTTGGTGTTAGAACAGAGTGCATAAATAATTGAGAACATTTTAAACATTGTATTTTCACATTTAAATCGTAATGTTATCTGTTAAATACTTTGAACATGAACAACATTAGTATGAAAATGTACAAACACACACATTTGGACCTCAAACGTTTAACCCTGCATCTTTAGAACAATAATCAAGACCGTGACTCTGGTCTCCATGATGATGAAGATCATGATGATGATGGTGGTGCCCATCCTGATTGGATCTAAGTGAACTTCCTGATGAAGCGTAGCTTGAGGTAAGCGATCAACAGGAAGGCTGCGGTCATGACGGCCAGAGCGACGTGATTCTGCCAGAGGCCCCAGGTGGAGAAATCCACGCCCTGCTGCTCCAGGTACTCTTCTCCTGTGCACCTGGAAGTGAACATTGAGTTCTTTGACCACTTCCTCTTATTCAAAGAGACATTTTCAGGTTAAATCTCTTTTGACATTGTTTCAAAACCTTACCTGTTAATGTCTGGTACGTTAGGCAGCATTGATTTCCAATGTTTAAGACACACATTTGATGACTGGGTGTCTTTTTGTAAAGGAAGCTGCAAAAACTTTTTTTTTTTCTGAAACGGTATCATCAGGGTTGGAAATCAGCACCAGATGCCAATAGCAGGTGTTCCTGTGCGATTGCAGGTGAGTTTTGTAAAGCCAACAGCCACACTGGGGCAGAGGTTAAGAATAAATACATAGAAGGAGCTTCTATGACTGTAACCACTCTCTTTTAATACTTTATAACAATAAATGTACTACCTTGGCTCTTAAAGGGACATGCCAACATTTTCATTGTTTTTGTGTCTTGCCTCACTTCTGAGTCCATGACAAGCAGATAGCCACCATTATTTCTACTGCAGTAATAAGGAAGAGACGGGCAGAGCGCGGCCACCACTAATTAGCTTAGCTCAAACACTGGGAGTCAATGGATGCAGACGTGCTTGTAAGTAGGTCAGGTTGACCTAAAAGCATGTCCAGCTCAACAGACGCAAAATTACAGAAAAACCAATCCAAGTCAGAGAAATAAAAGCTACTATTCTACTTGGCAAACAAAACAATGTGTGAAGACTGCAGGACCTTTAGAACAACTGCAGCATGTTTGCCTTCTTCATTTTTGAGTAAACCACATTACAGATGATGTTTATGTGTGTGTTTCTTACACTTGTCCTGGCACGCTGACGTTACAAAACCTCAGTCCGATGAACTCGTTGATCTGCAGAGCCTGAGGGGGACAAACATTTTTATCAACAACAAGAAAAACAGGAAGACAAATCTTATTCGTGGGCTTTTACTGCATTAAATGGCTTAAAGGGACAGTTCATGATTTTTGAAGTTGGGTTGAATCAGATACTTGACAATAGTCTCAGCAGCGCTGTACCTCTAAGAAGAACAAGCTAAGACAACCAACAAGGTACACTGCTGTTGGCCGGAACAGTTATTTAATGCAATTGTGTGAGTTTTATGCAAAGAAAGATGTTAAAAAATTGATTCATCGATGTTTTGAATCAATTATGAATCTTTTTATCAGCACAATATAATACAAGGGCTGCACGGTTTCGCAGCAGGTAGTGCACGTGCCTCATAGTAAGGTTGCTGGTTCAATCCCTGGGTCTGGCAGGGTCTTTCTGTGTGAAGTTAGCATGTTCTACCCCTGCTTGCGTAGGTTCTCTCCGGGCACTCCGGATTCCTCTCACAGACCAAAAACATGCTCATTAGATTGACTGGTGACTCCAAAATTCCCTTAGGTATGAATGTGAGCATGGATAGTTGTCTGTCTCTCTATGTGGCCCTGTGATTGGCTGGCCACTGGTTCAGGATGTACCAGCCCCCCCGTGACCCCGAAAAAGATAAGTGGTATAGACAATGGAGGGATGAAATATAAATCAAAATGATTCGTCTGCACACTTTCAATGTGCAATCGGGCGAAGAATTTCAGAACTCCTTATTTCCCTCCAGGAATCTCAGAGTTCGGCACTATTTTGCGATGCAGCAAATGTCTGTGTTCCTCCGCTCAAGGAATCTCCTTAGAATTTCTTCTTCTGTCTAAGTTTATGAAGGTCTTGGTTTATAGGTTTGAGTGTGTGTTAGTGTGTGTACGTACACTCAGTCCATATCGAGGTATACTGAAGTACTTCAACCAGGCGAGCCAGCTGACGATGGAGGGAAGGTTCACCAGCAAACCTGCAAAGATCTGACAGAAAGAAAACAGAGAGCAGGACAATTTGAAATGTATTTTCACAAGTGACTGTAACTTAAATTTTTCAAGTTATAAAATGGTTCAACCATAACAAAAATAATCCTGACATGATCGTAAAATATGTTTAAAATGTTCTTAAACATAATTACGTCATTTTAACAAAGTGTGTCTTCATATTAGAGTCTGAAGCAGAAAAACAAAATCTGTTTCCGGTGCTTTCATCGCTGCAGTCTCAGCACTTTACATTTGAAAACAGTTCAACTTTGGAACGGCATGTTCAAGTCCATCAAAGAAATTTGGTTTAAGACCGTGAGCAGAGATACTGAGACCCGCCAACGACTGTTTAACATCAACCAATCAGAAACACAGCACTCTGAACACGCCAAACACACTCTGATCTGTTTTTATGTGTTCAGTTGATCATAGGTTACCATCATGAAGACACAGGCGATGGTCATGAAGATGTTGGCGATGGCGACCACAGTCTGGTCAGCGGAGATGGCCAGAGCCATGGAGGTTGCCGTGTAGGAGACCAGAGTGACGGAGAACATGAAGAGGAAGAAGGCCTCAGCTGTTGGCTTCAGACCTGCATACAGGAAAAATGATGAGTTTGCAAGGTTTTTAAAATACAAGATAAAAATGTAGCTTATTTTGACCCTCATACTTTTGACGAAATCACAAAGAAGTCTGGGTTCTTACAGATACGCCATACGATACGATTGTCATGACCAAGCCCATGACAATCAGGTAGACTCCATTCTTTCAACTGTGAGTGCAGTGACAAGGAAGAGACTGGCAGAGCTCACCCACCGCTAATTAGCTTAGCTCAAACACTGGGAGTCAGTGGGAAGTGTTAGTCTGCCTCTGCCTACAGTCCTTAGATAAACTCTTCAGCATCTCTGAATGGTCCTTTGTGCTTGTAGTGACTTGTTTTTTTAACGTGTTATGTTACTTTATCTATTTTAACACTAAGATTAGCACTTTATATAATTTTCAAAGAAATACATACAAAACTAAACCGCAGGACGAATGCGCAAACCACTGCGGATGTGCTTGTAAGTATGTCAACAAAACAAAGCCTCTGTTCACGAGTAGAAGAAGATTGGTACTGAGGATGATGGCCGACTTTATAAGAGAGGACAACAAGCACACAGGACCGTTTAGAGATGCTGAAGAATTTATCTGAGGCAGGCTAATGCTACCCCCATTGACTCCCAGTGTTTCAGCTAAGCTAATTAGCGGTGGGCAAGCTCTGCCTGTCTCTTCCTTTTTACTGCACACAGAGTTGAAAGAATGGGGTCTATCTGCTTATCATGGACTTGTAAGTGAGGCAAGACACGAAGAGGAAAAAAAAAAGTTGGCGCATCCCTTTGAAGACCAAACAGTTCCTGTATTTTAAACAGTCAATTTAGCGATTAGTGAGTTTCTTCATTCGGCACATTTGTGTCCTAAACTCACCGATCATGAAGTAGGCGACACAGGTGAAGACCATGGCGGGGATGGTCCTCAGAGTGAGGATGTCTGAGAGGATCTTACACAGGAAGTACACCGACACCCTGTAGTAACCGCTGATATACTCATGACTGAAGAGAGAGACAAAAATGATCACTTTGTTTTAGTTTTTATTAAACAGAAAATAAAAAAGATGATAAAAGCACCAGATTTAGATTCATACATAAACATATTTTCATATTTATTTATTTCCCTGTAAATGAAGGAAACATTAAACATACATATATATATATATATATATATATATATATATATATATATATATATATAGATATATATATATATGTGTGTGTGTATATATATACACACCCACACACACACACACATATATATATATATATATATATATATATCTCAGGGGACAACTCAAGTTCAAACAGTTTGTTTCAGTGGCGGCTTGTCAATAGGGGGCGCTGGGGCGCCGCCCCCTCCAAAATTCAACAGAGAAAGTCTACTTAAACACAACATAATTTGTCTTTAAATTATAAAAAATAACGGATAAAAACATTTATTTTTACCACATAGTAATAGCCTGTCAGCAGTATCTGTCACCATTCAATAAAAGGGGCTTCACAATGTTTTTACGTAGTAACTCTGTTGTGAATACATAGTTTACGTACAGAGGGGCGCCGGCCTAATGGGTGTCTATGCAAGTCCGTAAACTTTTGCTCAGCATGTGACCTGAGGCGTCTTTGGGATTGGCCGCTTCAACTTTGCCCCAGGGGCGCAGGCAGGTGCGCCCCGGACACTCCCACTTTGACTGGCAGCGAATCAGTATTGTTCTGGTGTTTCTTTTCCTCGTGTGACTGGACAACGAGCACTGTCAATCATATCCACACGTCACCGTCACCGATTTACTCATGCACGAGTATCTCGCGTATCCTCACGCGTCCGACTGATGCTCCCATGCACCGAGGAGGTGTCGTCCAGAGATCCGTCAGAGGATCACAGAAGGTGAGATTACATTGGAGAAGAAAATCAGTAAGAGGCTATGCTGCACTGAAGATTAGATTAGGATGTGTCTTTCCTAGTAGACATAACATAATTCAAGGGGCAAAGTTTTCCATTTTAAGTCACACATGGCACTAACCCATAGATCAGTTTGCCAAGAAGATATAAATGCTTTGTTCAGTGGAACATTATCCTTTTGCAGACTTAAGTTCTCAAAAATCTATATAGTTTTTAATTCTTGCATATTTTTACAAAAACAACATACTTTTAGGAGGAATTGGGGCTTTTATTGGGTGGGTAAGTTTGTTTTTACCCTACTAGAAGCTCATTTTAAATTTAATTGACAAAATTGATGCATTATTTTGATTATAATATTATATTAAGGGACCTATAAAAATATATTTTAAAAAATCATGGCAAAGCAGGAACAAGATAGGAGAAATTGTAATACACAAGTGCATGCAGATTATTGCAGAGGTTTTATTGCACTGTTCATTAAATATTACTGTTACATTGTGTGAAAGCCTTTGAAAAATTACAAAAAGAAGACTTGATAATGCTATCAAGTTATGTGTTGCAGTTTACTGGTGAAAACAGTGGGGTTTTATTAGT